>JAWLRI010000055.1:371691-384026 GCA_034781795.1 Crypturellus tataupa | reverse complement strand
TGCACCCAATACTCCAGGTGCAGCCTCACCAGAGCTGAGCAGAGGGGCAGGATCCCCTCCCTCGACCTGCTGGCAACTCTCCTCCTGATGCAGCCAGGAGCCCATTGGCCTTCTTGCCCATGAGGGCACATTACTGCCTCATGGTTAATCTGTTGTCAACCAGGACTCCTGAATCCCTCTCCACAGAGCTGCTTTCCAGCAGGTCAATCCCTAACATGTATTGGAATTAGAATAGAATTATCACTATTCACTTTCAACTTCACTACTGCAGATATCTGACCCTCTCCTTTATGTCTGTGGGTACCTAAAGAGTAATAGTTTTGGAAAAAAAGAAACTGATCATTCTTTGAACCTGCTGTAAATAGATGGAAAGGACATCTCAGTGATTTGGACGTTAACCCAATGGGTTTGGGAAGTGAGGTTAGTCTCTGAGCTGCCAAAGACTTTTTGCGTGAAATCACGTTGGTACAGATTGAGACTTCTTAATTAAAATTTCTACTAAAGTAGACTATATGGTGCTAGGCCTCAGAAAGTCATTCAGAACTTGTGTTCTTGAGTTCCTCTCAATGCCAGGAGACCTTAAAATCAGCTACAGTGTCTATTTTGTGCCAGAGAATTCTCTTGGTGCTGAAATGTCAGGGAGCACAAAGGGTAAGCACTGCTCCTTAAGGGAAGGTGAGACAGGAGGCAAGCATGACAACAAAGCAGGCAGACGCAGTGGTCTCACCACCAGTCCCAAAACACCCAAGTAAGGTGGACAAAGTAGCTCTGAATCATGGCTGATTCAGCCTAAGTTCCACCTCATTGGTTAGGTTTACAGTAATAAGACAGGTCAGGGACCAACCCAGGAAGTGAAATCTATGGGTCAAGTCAGGGTCTGAATCAATAGGGTGCATAGACATAACTGTAGCTCTGTCAGCAACCAAGGGCAAGTTAGTGCAGGGAACACCCTACTAAGACTTCTTCTAGCCATATCACTCCAGAAAATGAATTGGCACTTGCCCTCAGGATAGGATTTGGTGTTCTGAATCTGGACATTTTTTTTCAGATGAGTTGTTTCCCACTGGCTGGGTATATGTGCTTCTGTGTTTACTGAAAAGCAGGATTTTTAATTTGGATGATGGAGCACTTAGGCTATGCACATAGTAAGGCAAGAACAGCTTAAATTGAACTTGACCCCTTTGCTGAATATATAGAAGCAGAGATTTCTGACGTAAGTACTCTGAACTAGCTTGGACTGGTCAGCTATGATACTCTTGCCCTAGCCAAACTGGATGTCTAGAGTTGATGGTGTATATGTGTCCCTTGGATGAGCAATTCAAAATTAGAACAGCTAAACCTTGACTCAAATGAATGTTTTGAGGACAACTCTGATAAAGCCTGGGAGTCTGTCAGGGACAGATGAGTAAAGGTAGACATAGGACTAGCAAATTCAGCAAAACTCATTTTCTACTAATTAACCTAAACGTGTGTTATAAAGTCACCAAACTTAGTCTTAGATTGGATTTAGTATCCCACTTGCTCCTTCTCTTCACTGCTTTCGTAAAATTCTGGCATATGTTCCATTAGGGACATCATGTCTTATTATTGTTCGTGAAAAGGTACAGTCGCAAAAGTCATTTTGAGTCCAGGGGTGAGTATAAAGAGCTAGTGTACTGAAGCAAACACTGTTTCTGTACTGTGCAGCTGATAGGACTGAGATGGGCTTCTCTGTGCAAGAAGGTTTTTAAATGTTTGGTGGCAAGACTGATTGGCATTCTGGAAGAATTTTCATGGGAATAAATAATGGATAGATAGGATTGGGTATGGTCCATGTGCACAAAATTATGAACTCTCCCAATAAAAGCAAGATGAATCTCTTAAAGGGAAAAATTCCTTATTTGTCTGTGGAACTTGGGGCCATGGGCATGATGGAAAATATTTTAGTGTATTGAACACCTACATAAATAAATATATCAAGACACAAATAAAGTACACATTTCTAATTATGGCAGTAAGGATTTTAGTTAGAAATAGAAGCCTGAGCAGGACATAAAGCAAAGGATGTGCTAGAGGGCATAAGGCCACTGCAGTTAATGAGATTAGGAGACAGATCCTTTGGGGAAAATTATTCTGACCTTGCTTCTTGCGGGAGCCACCGTTGCAGCACATATTTCATAGTGCCTCATCTGGCTGCACTTAGGGACAGGAAACTGAACTCTTGGCTTCACTGAACGCAACATTAAGAAGAAGCCTCATGGAAGAACCTGCACCTTATATTGGTTAAAAGTGAAATCTGAGAGTCACACTAATAATATTGCAGACCAGAACATCTCTTGGTATCAAACACTTTCCCATAAATATCAAAGCAATTAGAAATAAAGAAAGGTGCTTGTAGAGGTTTCTACACTTAATTTTCTGGGGTGTGAGGAAGGAGTACCTGTTAATTCCTTCTTACCTCATCAAACAGTTCAACGTCAAAACGAAGAGCTCATATGAAGATAGCTGTTGAATTACCTCCATCTGGAAAACAGGCATGAATGAATATTCCCTTGCTAAGCAGCACAAAGACACTGACTACTGATAGGACTTTGAGGTGCTGCTCTTCCTGAGAGTGACAACAAATGCTGACCTCATTAAGCAATACTGTTGTAAGCAATGAATTTATGAAGTCTTGAGGAGACAGAGGTATAAGCACAGGGCAGTGCAACAGGATGAAAAAAAAATGTAGGAGCCGTATACTAGGCAGCAAGATCTTTTATAATGAGGGCATAGCTACAGCTCAACCTCTGAAGGGAATATATCTCTGTGGAGAGCTGCTATTCTCTGCATTCCCTTTTTCATTATCATTTTATCCATTAGTGTAATTTTTCTGTTATAGAAAATGAATGTCAGAAACCAGAATGCTTTGCTTTATTTGTACCCAAGCCAGTGCCAATCAATACCAGAAGTATTCCCAGTGCCCTGTCAATGCACTTCAACCCTACCTTGTTGAGAGTCCTTCTTAATTGACTCCAGTGAAGCAAATCCAATTTCCACATTCTCAGTCCTTGTACACATATGCTAAGACAGCTAAATTTAAACTATTTCTGCTCAATTTTGTGTTGTCTACTCTGACACACACGACAGAATGAGATCACCTGAATTTGTTTTATGTCTTATTTTTTAAGACCATTTAATTGCAATGATTTTCTGCCATTGTTTCAGTGATATTAAAGTGATATCCTAGAGGAAAAAAACAAATACATTACACCACCCTATCATCGACTATCTCTGAAACCGCCTTCTTCACTTTTACTGCCGGATCTGATTTATGTCCAAGACATAAGTGTCAATAACTTGTTTTTGATGGGCGAAATACTGCCAGAAAAATGGATATATTTGAACATTAGGCTATAAAGTGGGGTATGAGGTATAATTCAGATGGGCTTCATGACTCTTGTCCCTCATATGACACACATTCTTTTCATTTCCAATTTCATTGAAACAAGAAGAAAAAACTGTTTCCAATCTGTCCCACCTCATAAAAACAGACCTGTGTTTAATTCTTCAGGACCTAAAATTATCCTTTAGATATTGTCAACCAATCATCCAAGGAAAACGTTCATGGACAAAGTAATAGAGAAATCTTCTAGGTACAGAGATGGCTAAAATATTGCTGTAGATTTGATTTTAATGACAGCACTCAAAGTATTAGGGGAAAACTAAATGCAGTGTTAAGAGCCGGATTGCCTGACATATGCTTTTATTTTTTGTTAAATGGCATAGTAGTGGCTTGTGTATTGCTGCAATTTATACATATAAATGATTTCACAAAAAGAAATGGCTAATGATAATCCTTCTTTTATTCCAGTGGGGGAACTGCATTCTTAGAAAGAGAGAATCAAAGCACTACTTGGCTATATAGGGCCCTTTTTTTTTTTTTTTTTAATATATATATATTTTTTCACAAGGACTACATGGTGTGTGTTTGCCTGATGAACAGCAGCAGTAAAGACTTTGTGCACTTTGGCTTCGTTTTAATTGCCATTTGCCTACCAGGAACAGCAAATCAGAACCAAAAAATCAGCATCTCAAGGGCCAGTTGTTGTTCTAGTCAATTACTAGGTGAATTATGGATATTTCCCATGTATATTGCCACTATGTCACAGGAGAACTGCTGACTTGCTGAGACAAAGTATTTGTGTCCCAAATCTGGCAGTCTTCATCATGTTAGGAAGCCCTTAAGCCTACATCTTCCACTGTTCCTCAGGATCATTTCCTGAGTGAGATCATATCAGTATGATCAAGCAGCAGTAGAAAGAAACTGGTGGTTTTCTTCCACTGATGCTTAGTTAATCACAAAAGAAGTTTTTAGTTTCAAGGGAAACTACTTCACAAGTAAGCATTCAAAATTTAAATAACAACTCCCTCCCACCAAAAAAAATTAAGATAGAAGTTTCAATCTCTATGCAAATATAATTGAGAAAAGGAATAGCTGACTCTGGCACACAACATTGAGCTTTTTGTCAGCACTGTAAATAACTATGTTCTTTAAAGTTCCAAGATAGGACTTTCAATCCTTCTCTCTGATTATTTAATTAACTCTGATGCCATTGGAACTATTAGTGATTGTAGCACTGACCGTAGCAGAAGCTGAACTTGGTCAGGTCAAGACATGTCTGAAAGCCTCATCCTACAATTTGTATTTAATCTTTGACTTCATTAAGGATTCCAGGCACAGGCATACTACATGTGTCTCTTTTCAAGGTCTACTGTTGATGCAAGAGATGACAATTGTTATTCACTTTGACAGTCCATACTTACCACACTTATTCTTTTAATAAATCAATCTGTTATCCATTAGCAGACCACTTGAAATCAAATCATAAGGACAAATGAAAGAATGGCGGATGAAGGAATCTAAATTTCCTTCACATTTTCACAAAATGAGTTTCTCCTCAGTTCTCTAAATTTCAAACCCTATCAAACCCTATCAAAACCAAATCAAACCTTTTTAAATAACAGTAAAATGTAGATTCTCAGTCCATTATGATTTCTCAGACAGTCTATATTTGTAGTTGCAGAATCATTTCTCTACCTCCTACCTACCTTCTCTACTTACATGTTAAATTTTGTGCTGGTGCTTATTTAATTATGAGTTAGATATTTAATAAAAGCAAAACCACCTAATTGTGGAAGACTTTACTGGAATTCTGTTACTCGTGATAGGCTGGAAATAGCAGTTCTGCAATAGCTGGAAAGAGTCCTGTAAGTCTGCATGGCTTCGTGGTAAAGTCATTCTGTAGCAACTGATGAAATGGTCCCTTGAGCCAAACCTATGCCTGATATAGCTCCATAGGAATGAATGGAGGCACACCGGAGATTAATTTAAACCCATTTCCACAGCTAAATAAAAAAGCTATGCACTACCTACCATAACAGAACTAAAGGGGACTGTTCTTTTGAGGATTGGTTTGCAGAGTAAAGAAAAGTTTCCTGATTTGAGCCTGAAGGATTTAGACTCAAGATTTTTTTTTTCTGATTCACAAACCCTGCAGGGCGACAGGATATAAATCAGCACAAGAATCGGTCTTTTATCTTTTCCATTTTCAAAACGATGTTAAAAATGTAGGATATAATGTAAAGTCTCTTCCTAACAAACAAAGCTGGCAAGGCCACAAATTCTGCATTGTGGATTTCAAGGACAACAGTTTAATTGTGAAGGAAAGCATGAGCCTATGAATGGAATATGTAACTATCATGGTTCATGTTATTATATTAAAGAATTAAAATTTATTTTTGCAAAATCTTATTAATGCAAAAAATAAAAGTATGAAAACCCTGAGAATATTTTTGTTATGATGTGATGTTTTGTGAGTAGAAGATCATTTTGAGAAAATAAACAATCTTAACAAATTTTTGCAACTCTAAATCCATATTATTTCATGAAAAAAGCTAGAGAGCAATATTGACTAAAAGACTCAGAACTTTACAAGTCGAATTTGAAGTTAAACATAAAGAGATGCCGAATTCACTCAGTATTGGATTTAGGATCTTCCCTTAATTCTCTCTGCTCTTGGTTGAAACCTATTATTTCACCTATCTTTGAATCTTTGAAGCTAGATTTGACTTTACAATCAGTGTGGAAGCCTGGACGTTTTAAAAGATAGATGATTAAAATATACACATTGCCCTTTGAAGATGCTTTTTGTCTTCTTATTGACTATTAAGGGAGTTCAAATAATTGCCTTAGTGTAGCTTTTACACCAATAAGTTACATGAAGTAAAGAATTCATATCGTTATTGTCAAGAGATGTGGAAGTCCCATTCTTTTTGGTGTCTTGAAAACAGTGGTGGCATCTGCTGAACAATTTAATAAGTTGCCTTATTTTTTTATTCAAGTTGAAAATCAGTATTTTTTTCATCAGTTTATTCATTACATACCACACACTGTAAGCATCCTTTTGTGGTTGTAGCATATTTGCCTGTTGATTTTGAGAAGTCAGTACAGTCTTTTTAATAATTTACTCTTAACTCTGTCATATTCTTCATTCACGCTATCTGTCTCAAGCCATGATCTCATCAGTCGTGTCTTGCTGGCCATCTTGAAAGATGAGATCCATACTGATCCCTCAATTGGACATTAGTTTCACAGAACTTTGTAATAAACCTTAGCTTAATCCATCTGATGCCGGAGCAAAGAACACTCAGTGCATTCCCAATCTAGCTGAAGTATGATTTTTTTCACAAAGTTAAGAGTTAAAGAGATCGGCCAATTCTCCATTCTAAAAACTGTAGGATATTCCACATAGTTGCCAATCTATCAATGGCAGCAGACCATGTTTGCCTAGTCTCTCTCCCAAGAGACAACCTTTTTTTTGTAGATCTTTGTAACTACAGAACACAAAATTTCCCATAGTTGTTTCTTGCATTTGTGTTGTTGAAAAAATAAGAAATCCCTTCAGTGTTTTTGCTTTTGAATTCCGGGCACTTCTTCATGAGTAGCATGTTATATCTTCTTTTGTCAGATAAAGGAATACCTTATTAACTAATGTTTTATCCTCTGAGATCATGCTATTCTTTCTGATAAATTGTCTGAGTGATTAACAACCTACGCACTTAAGTATTATCCTAGCTTTCATATCATTTTGTTTGTTCTTTACTGTATCCCTTTTCAACTCTTGACCTTTTTTTTTTTCAAATGTGCACACCTGAACGGATTATGACATTCCTTCGTGGACTATTCCACCACAAAGTTGTAGGTTGCACTTACTATATGAGAAATCTTCGACTTTTGTTCATGAGTGGCCTATTTAGTAATCTAAATGCTTCCCTTTAAATCTATTAATGTAAAGATACCCTTTCACTCCCAACACTGAATCATGTTTTTCTTTGTATTGTTATGTTATAGCACTTTTCAGAAAGTCGAGTTTGCAGGATGCATTCTTTTATTCTTAGAAATGGTCTGTATTTTCATTCCTAGATATACAGCCTTTGATGCATTAAAACATGTTTTCTAGTGCTTTTAGTAGGAAATCATGATTATTCTTTATGATATATCCATTGCTATTTGGGTAATTTTCAGGGCAACTGCAAAATTTACAAAATAACTTTATTTTTTCTTCACATACATTTTTTTTAGGTCATGTCTCTACGTGCCTGAGCTTCAGCTACTCTTGTGATTAGCCAGTGAAAAGTCAATGAAAAACAGTAGGACACTTCAGAGGATAGAGAAAAGCATCTAGTTTACACTTACTGGAATCTTCCTTTGGAGGAACAAGCTTTCTCTGTTGATCGTGTCAGGAGAGTAGCAAGAATTACAGTAGAGAATTCCTCTCTCCCCCAGTTTTCAGACACGCTTTGTTCTTGTTATGTATATATTTTCAAATGCTTCAGTTTGTACAACTTGTAATGATATCCTCTTTCTCCATGTCAGTTCCAATGTGTCATGCCTCAATTTTCATTCAGACTGTCCCTCCAGCTGGCTCGTTGCCTTTTGATTTTAGTCCTTTGGACAAACTGAAACAAATTGCTCCCAGGATATATTAAAGGAGCAGTAAAATCAAGCAATTCTCTTTCTCCCAGGAAAAATCATGCGTCTTTACTACAGAGTGATGACAGGGTTGGGCTTTCTTCAAATTCTCTGGAAGATATGGACTGGAAAAACATGTATCTCAACAATTATTTTGGATAATATCATTCGGGATTCTCTGTCCATTACCTACAAATTAAAAACAAAACAAAACAAAACAAAACACAGAAATATATCAGACTGTTTTTCCTTCTACTGCCATGCAACTATTGATTAGAGCTGCAATGAGTTCTTCCGCAGTCCTTGTAGCAAAAGGTCCCTGGATTATATTTATAACCTTTCCTGACCTACCTTTGAGCAGACTGTACACCCCTCCTAAAAATCCTAAAAAATGTCCTTTCAGAGCAGTATGCACTGCACCGTTCTAAGCAGTCCTCCTTAGTAAATGGCTGAGAAGTTCTATTTACTTGAATCTGCCTCTTTCCTTGAGATGTCTTCTAATCTCTCTATTTGGAAATTGTATTTTATTTTGTTAGTTGTTCTTGGAAAAAATATTTTTTAAACTCTCCTTTTAATACTTCTGCGGAGAGGGGGGTTTCGGGTGTTTCTGCAGTGTGGAGAAATCCAAAATGCTACAGTTAATAAAATAACTCCAGTATTTCTATATTCTCTGTACGTGCTTCAGGTAGGACTGTTAAGTGTTAGGTTGGGTATATTGATTATTTTTGACATGGCAATGAGTAAGCATACATGAATGAATAATTCCCCTAAGCATATGTATTAGGTGTGCAAGAAGAAGGCAGCAGCATCTGAAACTACAAGACTCAGTTCAGATTAGATGGGGTAATTTTTGTGATATGAAAAAATAGCAGTGTAATCAAATTCATCATGTATCATATTAGTCTTAATATATGTGTGCATATAGACATGCAAATGTGTAACTGTAGAAATACTGCATGAACTCTGCTGCATCCCGCAGGTTGCTATGGTTTTGTGGTTCAAAATCCATGTGTTTTCTCACCCTGAGATGGCCACTGAGTTGATAACATAAAGACCGTTGATCTTACTGTTTTTAGCAAGTCAATAAAAAACACAGATTTCTGTTACATGGATGATATTATTCAGATTTTTTTTTGCTAGCCTGACGTTATACAAAATGGAGTTAATCACACAGCTGCCAGGGTGAAAGTTTTAATTGAATTTTAAAGCAATCTTTCTCAGTGACTTGGGAAAAAGAATAATGATTAGTCATTATATCTATTATTCCAAAAATCCCATCTCCCACCGTTTCTGTCAGAGTATCAAGAATATCGGAGGTAACTAGAGTCTGACCTGCAGACTGTGAGTGGCAGATAGAAAAATGATAATTATATATAGAGAATTGTAACCATTCCATGAGAGGCATATGGCCCCGGCATTTCTTCCCCTTAGCTGGGAGCAACAGTGCTTTATGGTTCAGCGATCTGTTGGATAATCACAAAATAAAATAAAAGATATCATTTGTTACAGAGAATAAGCCTCAATAATGCTGCTGAACTACAAAACAATTTCCCTGTAATCACTGGTTGTAACAAGATATGAATAATTCTCCTGCTGTACACTAACTCTGGCATCGTGCTATCTATTGTTGGCTTACTCTAGAATAAGCATTTGTTTTCATACCAAGACACATGTTACTTATATCTCAGAAGCAACACTGTCATAAATTTCACTTGTTATTTCATTTATATTTCTATTTTTCCTCTTAGGAAAAGAAGTTATCCAGAGGAAAGGCACAGGATTTTTGCAGCTATTAGTTTTGCCAGTGGCTGTGCTTTTCAGTGGTGTACAGTGCAAATAAAATTAGCAATGGTCAGAGTCTGACCTTATGGAAACTTAATCAAAAAAGATTTCAGTGGCATCACTGCACCTGTGATTGGACGTGGATCTAAATATCCCCCAAATTTCTCTAAGCAATTACCTTTCATTTCCTCTTTAAAACAGCATCTAGGTGAACGCTTCAACTCCAGGTTTGACAGCTAGATTGTGAGACACCTACCATAAGTCTGTATCATTAGGAAACTAATATTTCATATTCATATTCACTCAAGATGAAATTCCCAATGTGAAGTTACAATAAAACCGTGGCAAGTAATACGCAGCACAAAGGTGCTCTCCAGCCTTCTGAAGAGTTTATATTTAGGAATTTAGGAATTTTCCTAAATATCAAGACTATATTTTACCAAATACCATATAGCCTGTGTTTGCAATATTTGATTGTGATGATACAGAGCTTAACAGCTGTATGATATAAAAGTAAGACATAACTTTTGTTTTTGTTTTGTTTTTGTTTTAAGATAAATACTTGAAGTATTTGCAGAAGTTTATCTGTCTAGCTAGCTTGTTTCTTCTCTAAATTTTCAATATAAATATACATTTTTTGTTCCAGACAGGCTGATTAATGTGCAAATTTATTACACTGCCATATCAACTATGTATGATTTTTTTTGATGCAATTTCAAAAAAAAAAAAAAAGAAAAAGGAAAAAGAAATGCTGCAGAATATAGAACAAAACACATTTTTACTTGTTTTTTTTTTCTTCTCAGAAAAAGAGAAGGTGTTTAAAAGTTACATAATTTTCCTTTTAAAGTTTGGGACCATACAAAATGTAAAAACAAATGTGTTTGATTTTGTCTGATGCAATATCATGTTTTGATTTAATGTTGATTTTTCAAAATAATAAAAGCTAAGAAGTTCTAGCTAGTTACTTAAAAGCTGGGAGAAACTGAAGATATGTGAATATTTCATGAAAAGTTTGTTGTCATTGTTTTTCTTTTGTGAGGTTTCCTTCTTTGAATTTTTTTGATGTATACATTTATAAAAATTCATGCAAAAGGTATTTCTAAGGTTATCATATTCATATGTGTAGGCTTACATTTAAATTTAAATCCAACTCTAACTATTGATGTAAACTCAGCTACAGAGCCAGCCAGAACAGTCAAAACACTGGAGATCAAGTCAAAGAGGTAAAGTGCTGTAAGGGCATAAGAATATAAAATTACCAGAGAATTTCAGCTATGTTGGGAAAAATGCTGTTCATTTTTTTGACATCTTGAAGTTGCTTCATGGACTGTATTTTAAAGAGCTCCATCCAAACTGAATTGCTAGCTAATATCTAGTAGGACATTTGTAGATATTACTTCTTTTTTTTTTTTTAGAATTTCCATCAAGCCTGAGAATGATAAGCCTGATGTTTCCCCTTTGTGGGTAGTCATTCACACTGTTTCCTGTCTTCTTTGTAGCCTTTAATGGGGCATGTCTGGATAAGGGCTAGTATGAAGACTTTGGCTTCAGAGATCTGAATCCTATAGCATTGTCTGCAAAGCCTTGGACCTTAATTCTACAACCAGTTCAATCTGTAATGTCCACTGCCCAAATAATCCATGTAGTCAGGCATTTTAGTGTCTGGGCTTCCCCAATCTCAATCATATAAATTCTGTCACATTTGCCCTTTTTAATCATCTCTCTGTTACAAGGAATGGTGGATTTGCTGGGTATGATGCAGAACGCCCCTCAATGAGGTTTGCAAATACTGGTTAACTATTGATATATATATGTCTAGATATATTTTCACAAACTCGTAGGTATACACATAGAGGGTATGTACAGTTTTGTGTACAAACATGTATATGTGAACATGCACATCTACACACCATCTATATATACGATAGATGTGTCATTTTAGCACTCCAAAATTCTTATAAAATGTATCCTAAGCCTACCAAAGCACTGAAACATTCTTAAGTTGTTTAGAGTTTCTTCTTTGCTTCTAAATTTAAAATTAGGCTTTTGGGGCACAGCCTGTACTTTCTCTGGGGGTGTAATTGTCATGTACATATTAATATATGCAAATAAAATTGGAGTTTCAACAGCCACTATTCCTCCAAAGGTTACATGCTCTAATTAGAACCAAGCAATTAGCTTTAAAAAGTTTTCTATTTTTTTTTAATAGAAGCCTTGCTTTTCCTTAACAGTGAAATTAAATCTCAGCCATTCCCTTTTTTTTCAAGATATGAAATAATTACAACTGTACCTTCATTTTATCTTGCCCACTAATTGCCCTCTTTCAACACATGTGATTTCAAAGGTGTCTCTTTGAGATTTTATAGCTGCTTAATATGTACGTGAGTATAGGTGCAATGTTAGAACAAATTGAACTGTTCTCTGTCATTTTGACACCTTAAGTCCCATGTTGCTGACTGATGTGACTAGAGGACCAGCAATAACTGAGTCTTCAGGCATAATCTTTTATTTTTCTCTTCCCCCCCCCCCTTTTTTTTTAATCTCAGTTTGAGGTAGGCAT
>JAWLRI010000055.1:348840-364701 GCA_034781795.1 Crypturellus tataupa | reverse complement strand
ACCTTCTTGTCCTCCATGTGCCTGGAGACAACAGCCAGCACGAGCCATTCCATCACTTTTCCAGGTACGGAGGTGAGACTGACCGCCCTGTAGTTGCCCGGATCCTCCTTCTTGCCTTTTCTGAAGACTGGCGTGACATTGGCCTTCTTCCAACCTTACGGCACCTGCCCCGTTCTCCAGGATCTTTCAAAGATGATGGAGAGTGGCTTAGCCAGGACATTCGCCAGCTCACACAGCACTCTGGGGTGCATCCCATCAGGGCCCATGGATTTCTTGGTATCGAGGTGCTTTAGGTGCTCTCTGACCCAATCTTCCTCTAGTGTAGAAATTCTATGATTCTAAGTAGTGTAGAGTTCTGTGTAGAAATAACTTTGCCAATCATCTGAATTAATAGTCATTTATTAACTATCTAATTTTATTAACTTATGAAGATCTTATCTGTGGGATAGTGTGGATTCCTTCCCAATTAGAAATCAAATACCTAACCTAACCCTAACACCTAATCTAAGCATTTAATCTCACACCTAGATAGGTCAATTAATTGAGGCAGACAATTCATCTTATCTACTTTAGGATGAGATAAAATCTTTTCTGGTAATACCATCACTCTCCTCTCATCAGAAACTTTATTTTTCATAGTTTGTGGTTAGCTAATGTTAAGCAATTTTTTATTATTGAAATATTAATATGTAGGGTGATACTTGTAATTAAATACAAGGTAAGAAGTAATACCTATCTCTTTGCCCTTTGCTTCCAAGAGACACTAAATTAGGTGTTTCCTGGGATAATCATATTTTGGTTCCTGAGAGTTAAATGGGATGCACTGCTTTTGGCGCTTGCCTAGCTGTTAAGAAGCCTAGATTTCTTTGAGAGGATTAAGGATTTGTTATATGCTCTTGCTCCCCATGCAAGCCACATTGATTGCCCAAGCAGAACACTAGAGAAATCCTGCCCTTGCAGAGAGAGAGGTGAAGTTATGCTGGATATTAGGATAGGAGCCTGAAAATTGTAACTCTTAGCAATACTTATTCAGTGATGAACTGAGAAAGCAGAAAGAAGGACAGAAAAATCTGGGTATGAAAGTGGTGAAAAAAACAATCAAAATACACAGCCTTTGATACAGTTTTATCAATTACTATGATCGCTTATTATTTTTCTTGGCTTCATTAATCTATAACTAATTTGAGTGGGTTCCAGGCTTGCTCTCTCTCATTCCCAATTAACCCGGTGGCAATTATCACTGGCTTTAGTCTTTAATAGCTAAGAACTTTCTTTTACCCCTTGAAAGAAGCTTTTGAAATCTGAAAATGCCAAACCAGCTAATGTTTTATTTAAGCATAGAAAATGAACTTTAGGTTATTCCCCTTGCCATAGGTTAACTAATTATTTATGAAAAAGAGAGAGAGAGAAAGGAATAAGAAAAAAAAAAAGCGAAAGATTAACTACTGAAGCAATCTCAGCCATACACCCAGTCTTGCACATTGGAAGGTTTGTTTCCACTGTCTGGACACTTGATGTACAACCAAACATTGTCCCACTTAATTTTGACCAATATTGTTACATCTACACTAATAATTTTACAAATATTTTATACCTATACTAATAAATGTAATATTGTCTCTCCCTGTGATTAGCAGATATGTTTTGGTCATGTCCATAGCACCAAAACAAAGTTGCCACATTGAAACAGTTTACTGGGAACATTTTTTGTTTTGCCCATTATAACCCCTAAAACACTCTTTGGAATTTTATGGGTCAATGTCACTTGGTTTGGGACAAAAGTGTCGAGAGGTACTTTAACAACTGAACAAAATTGATAATCAGGTTATAGTGCTGGTGCTCAAGTTCTGGAATTGTTTAATTTACTTACAAAATCAAAATAGATGCATTGATGCCAACGTAACAGCAAACTTGGAATTTGCTCCTGATTTCTCCTAGGAAACAGTAAAATTCTAATTGATAAGATGAGGTCAGATCCTAAATTTTCTACTGAAATGTATTACTGTTTTACACCACAAATACACACACACACACACACACACACACATACATACACACAAGGGGAAAAAAAAAGAAACAAATGGAATATTTGTGGAGTGAATTGTACTCAAATGTGTCCAGAGTCTGGCCCTTTACCTAGGAGAGAAAGAGTCAATCTTTCATGCACATTATAATCAAAATGTCACTTGCAGGCTACAGACAAGGACAAATTTCTCTCTTTGTGTTCTTGCAAGGAAACAGAAATTCCCTTGACCTGGAATATAGGTGGGGAAATACCTTACTTAAATTTATTTTGACTTAAACAAACAGATCACCTACTTCATTTTTCCTCTTTCCTTTTGACCTCTCCCATGAAAAGCAGTATAAATGTAGCCAGACTGTTGCTTATTGTTTTGGGTGCACTGTGGACAAATTAAGTGTGAGGATAATAAAAACAAGAGTGATACTGTGAGAAAAGAGAGACAAAGCACCACAGATGCATAGTTTCTCAGGAATGAAGTTAGAAGGTAGACAGAAATAAGTTTCATTTTGATTCTTCCAGAACAAGGACATTTAAAATGTCAATTTGGTGTTAATGATAATGCAATATAGAAATATATATATATATACATATATATATATATATATATGGAAAGGTTGAACTAAGCAAAGGAGATATGTGAAGCCTGGTCAGAAAGATCATGAGCAAGAAGTTCTGCATCTTATATTTTCAGTCTTATATATTTAATATGACAATAACTTAGTGTTACCTGGAAGACTGGAATGATTTCTTACTTCTTTATTTATTACTGCATCATCAACTATAGGTGCTGGTATAGCAACCGAATCTATACCCATTGAAGATATTAGTGCCTTTGGTTATTGGTAATATCAGCTACTACCCCCACAGTCTTGCTACCAGAAGACTGTTTGTGAACATGTCCTGACACTGTAAAGATATTCAAAGGAACAAAAAAAGTAATTTTGCTGAAATTTTCTTTCAGCAACAAGGCATTATTCATCTACCTAAAACCGGTATATCTAATCGTCAGGGGCTACTTTATATCCACAAGATTAAGATAGGACTTGGGAAAGTGATCTGTGATTTCATGGGCAGAACAGCAGCATGTTTCTTTTTGTACCATTTTCCTAGCAGAATTATTAGCAAGCTCTTAAGGTCTTGTTTTATTAATCTGAATTCAAGCCACCTCCATCAGTTTTACCGCTGATGGTCTCTGAAACAACGAGAAACCATTAAGTATTATAACGTAGCGAAACTGCAATGGATTTTAAGCTCTCATGTAAGTATGTTGAACTATCTATTTTCTCGGTTCTTCTAGCTTCTAGGAGATATTTGGTAGGAACCTGTGGTGTAGCAACATCTCTTAGGCTGAATCAAGTCACCTTGCCATTTAGCCATATGTAGTCCTTCCCAAGGGACAGCCATCTACAGCTGCTGGAAAAAAAGAACATAGACTGTTTGCTAGAATAAGTTATGGTGGCTTAATAAGCAAGTTCTTTCTCCACAGAGAACAGAAGGGAAAAAATGTATAGTTAGAATGAAGGATAAATAAATAAATAAATAAAATTTTTCTTTCTTCTTCCTTTTTATTTTTCTTTTTTTTTTACCTCTGAAATGTATCTTCCGTTTTCCTGTTAGCTATCGATGTCATGGGGACAGGGGATCAAGTAGGGAGCCAGACAAAGCTTCTTCAGAGAAAGGTTCAAAGCAGCACCTTCTCTCCCTAGAGTGGTCCTCTGAATCAGAGTCTCCTTTGGCTGCTCCCACTAACTAGGTCTAAACTGTATTTCAAGTTTAGGTAGCTATCCAAACAGCGTGGACACCTGTAGACATGCTACAGGCATCCTGCGGGCAGCTATCCATAACACTAGAGCTGGGTCAGACAGCATTCTCCATTTGACGTGGTTTCCTGTGTTCCACCCTCAGGCAAAGCTCTGAAATTTCTTCCCTCCCAGTGTTTGAGGCACCTGAATCAGGAAAAGCGGAGAGGGAAGCAGGACGTATCTGATGAGGGAGAAGCCACAAAGTTGAGCTACAAGCAGAGGTGTGCGTGTGTACGGAGATTCCTGAAGGAGAAGGTCCCAGCATGTCCCAGCTCCTCTTGGGTTGCATCACACGCTGGTGGCTTTGCCCTTCCCTATGAGTCAGTCGTTGCTTTTGAAGTCACCACTCAAGCTGATTAGCTGCAGCTACCACACCAGTCATGGAGCAGAGGAGTCCCACTGTTACACTATACCAAATTCATTTTTCAACATTTTTCAACAGAAAACAGTTCTAAAAAGTCATTTCTACTTTCTCATTTTGTGAGGAACATAGGAGTATTTCAATAAAGCAAAGTTGTCACTTAAGGTGAGTTAATTCTGAATTTTAGTACATATAAGTACTATAAGTACGTTCTAATATTTCCTTTTATAACTAAAACCAAATACATTTTGATGTTTCCATTTTAATGTTGTATTAACTTGCATATGTGTGCACATTTTATTTTAATACTGATATTATCAAGTGAAACATTACAATGGTTCAGAACATTTTCTCCAGTATGATTCCCATCTTATACATGTTTTGTGTGATTTTTTCAGCATGTCATAGCAATAAATTCCTAGCAATTGAGCATCAGTAATTAAGATGGAATGAATTTGCACATTTTTTTATTTGTAGCACACTTGTTTTTTACTATCCTACTAAGCAAGAAAGAATTGCCATTACCTAGACCCATCTATATCCACATTTTGCTGTAGCTTCATGATAAGAAAGCACTGGCATGAAGCTGAAGCTATGATGCAGTCCATATCCCCCTCCTAATGTCATGCATTTCCATTCCTATACCATTGCCTGTCTTTCCCTATCATTTATACTGAACTTTAAAAAATAAGAGCTATCTATATTTCTTGGTCTATTTTTCTTCTGACTTACTTAAAGAGCAAAATCCTTTCAGTGTGGGCTGAGACTGGTGGAAATGAGAACATATATGGGAGCATGAAGCCAGGAGAAGAGATGGTAGGACTGAGACCATCTTTGCCTGAAATTAAGGAAGTTTTATATCAGCGTGGCTTTTTGGTTTAACTGTCCATGTGAAAGAGCAGCAAACAAAGGGAGGGGACAACTTTCCACCTTGATGGGTCTTTGAAAAACAATGAACGAGTGCTCATCAGAGAAGCATCAGACCAAAGCCTTGGACTGAATTTTATTCTCAGATGATCCCTGGACTTTAGCAGGATCTAATGTCTTCTCAACTGCATAAATAAAGTCCTCTTTGGCTACAAGAGGTCAAATGGCTATGTCCATGCTGATAAGATCTCCTAACCCCCAAACAACCAGTCATATTCAAACTGTCTAGTTTGAAGACAATTTGGTACACGCTAATTTCCAGACTGCATCTGTATGTCATCTTGGAGACAATATCTGGACTCATACTAATGAATTAACAGCACAGGCAACCAAACTTCAGTTCCCATGCTGAGTTACCTCTGGCTACAAAGAGAGATTAATAGGTGCAACCCTTATCATGTTCTTTCAAAGGAAATAAAAACTGTTTCTGTTTTACAGATGGGGAACAGAGGTGAAGAAAGGCTCTGGCTCAAAGCTTGGAGGGCAGGTGTCTAACTTGCTCTGTCTCACTACAGTCAAGGTGCAGTGCAGGTCTAGGTCTACAGGATGACATCAAGACAACCATTGCTAGGCACATCCTTTGCATTCAATGGTCAGCTTCTGTTCTTGCAATTATCATTATGCAATAACAACATCCAAATATAGCCCTATATTGACAATTAAATAACAGAAATATGGAGAAGAAAAAAACAAACAAAAACTTAATATGCATTTTTTCAAAAGCTAGAATATTTCAGTAACCTAAAATTAAAATTTATGCAGGCTCAGAGACTCACTTTAGTTTTGTTTGCTGAACTCTTCATGGACTTTTTTTTCTAAATTTCCATGTGTTATTGATTGTGATTGTGTGATTATTACGTGTTAGTGAAATTAATTTGATGAATAGTTTTCAGACATTTGGTTGTTCACAAGCTGTTTGCTACAACCATTTGATGTTTGTTATTCAAGTTGTATGATTAGCTGTGCAAGTCATGCATAATTCTTTCTGATTCTTCTTTGGGAGATTATTTTTTTAAAAGAAGTCAGTGAATAATGATGTCTCTTACAAATGTTTGGAAGAATATTCTATTTGTGAGAACAACAGGATTCATGAATTATTACACACATGCTCACTCTGTGTCCATCTGAACACTCACAAGCTGAGACTTTTCTTTATTGATTGTTTATTCGGTTGGTTGGTTTAATGAGTTGTTCCTCTGGACCTTATACCATTAATTTCAATGACCTTTAAATGCAGACCAGTTAGCGTTCTGAATCCACAATGGTATTGCAAATAAAAACAAGAATTAAGCTCAATCATTGACTCCATTTTCCTTCTGTACAGATTTATGTTGCCATTTCTGTAACATACTCTCATAGATTTTGAAGATGGACTTCACGGTCAGTATTTTCAGAGGGCAAAACTGTGCACCTTGAAGACTTTCTTACTTTCAGCCTTTTTTTTTTTAACTTGTTCATCAAAATACACCACCACTGAAAGGACCAACCCAGTAGACATATAACGAGATGGGCATCTGGGAACTCTCCTCAGCAGGCTTTGTTTCAAGCACACAACTCCAATAAATAAAAAAAAGTATTTTCATTGAGCATCGCAGATGGTTCAATGCATACTTGCTGCTGATCCCATCTTAGTTATTTTGTACTCTGCACTGTCTATTCCAGGTGGCCAGCAATGATTCGTGCTGGACCTCAAGACTCAAAACGTACATGTATACTACAGTTACGACATGAAGATTGCCTACGGAATGGAACAGAAACCAGAAATATCATAATCTCTCCTAAAATTATAGAAAAAATAGATTAAATAGTGAGAAATTGCACATGTAGTACATCTCTGTACATTCTTTGCAGCACCCATAAGGCAAAGGTGAGAGCAGTGACACATGCAAATCTAGACCATCAGAAGCCTGGAGTAAAAGCAGTCCAATCTTTATTGGAAAAATATATAATATTGGGAATATTGGAAAGAAAACTCCAAAAATCAAGATTTGACTGGAACTGAGACTTAAAACAGATGAAGAAAACTTCAATGTAAAGTGCTATTTTGACAGCAAGTCTGCTGTGCAGAGAGGAAAAAAAAAATCACAGAATTGGTTCTCTGTCTTGAGCAGGGCATGAGTTAAAATGACAAATAATCCTAATGAATAACCTCTGAAGGGGGGGCTGTATGACAGTAAACCAGATTTGTGTAATCGCTTCTCATTTATGTTCTGCTGCTTGTTTAAAGAAATTGAATGAATTACGTAGGTTCCTAATGAGACAAGCCTGTTTTTCTTGGGATAATTGATTTAGTAGCTCACAGTAAATAATGGTGACTTTAAATATTGCCAGTGCTAAATACTATAAATTGGTTTCAGTATTCAGGAGAGAAGAGGGCTGGGGAAGGTAGACCTCTTCTTCTATATAAACAAACATGAGAATTGATTGAATTCATGACATTTTTTTATTGTAAAAAAAAAAAAGAGATATTAGCTAAAAATATTCTCGCCTGAAAGTTCTGTAGATCCTACAGTATAAATGTTGTAAACAAACTTTGTTCCGTGACTTTGAAGTCTTCCTAACCAGTTTCCTCCAACTTATAAAAATTAGACTATTTATAAAAGTGCATAAATTGTAATTTGAGTAAAAAGCCTTGAAATTTTTATCAAAAGCATTCAAATTAGTCTCTCCCCAGGTCAGCTAATGAGTTGTCATGAGCTGGCCTCTTACTGTAGTGCACCTCCTGCAGACTAAGACAGTGAACCATGTTTTCATCAAAGGAAATGCTCATTAGTAGAGCTTTCAGAAACTGATTTGATTATAGTTTCACTTGTTAAAGTGAAATATTTTCAGCTCATTAGGATGATTACGATTCAAGGTCATCTTTTGAAGCTAGTCCTGTCAATATAAGATAAATGGGCCCTCATCTTTTTCCCTTCTTTACGTCTGTGCTTTTTAAACTCTTCTGTGTAAAAGTTCCATAGCCATAATTAATTTTTAGTTCTTCTTTTACAAAGCTGCTTAAAAAAAAAAGAACAAAGATTTTGGCTACCAAAAAGGCATTGAAGAACTATTAAGAGGAGGAGGAGGCTATCTTGTTTTAGAGAAATCAGAGAAAATCCTTGAAAAGTTCAGCTTTTGAAATCCAGCTATTTTCTCCTTGACCTCTTCCAAAGTTTGTAAAAGGTACTTTGTACATATTTTTGCATGTATCTTTTAATCTCAAAAGTATAGAATGAAAATAAAAAACCACCCAAGAAGTACTGGTGGCCTATTAAATGTCTTCCCTTTTATGACACATGATAAAGTTAACACCTTTTAAAGTTTTTTTTTTCTATCTCCCCCTTTAAATTCACCACTTAATCTCTAAGTGGTTAAAGAGTCATTTAAACATGAAGGGAAATAGCATTAACATCTCTCCACATACTGAGAAATATTGCATTTACATATGGCTTGCATCTTCAACCTAATTGGTCAGATATCGCCTCATGCACCAGCTTGAAAGAAGAGGTCAGGAGGACGACTTTTTTTCTTTCTGCTGAATAAATCAGACTTGAAAGCTGTGTTTTACAATGGAAAATCAGGAGAGAAAAAAATAAAGAGAAAAAAGGAAAAAGAAAAAGAGCAGATTTGGTCTCTCCAGTAACAGGCAAGTGAGTTATAATGTGATTTCAGTTCCCTGTGGTGACTCAGAAAGGTGCCCACCACCCACCAGTCTGGATTACTGGTAGCAAGCGGGGTACATATATGTGAAAGCTGGGGATAGAGACTGGGGAAGAAGTGCCTTCCAGATTAACAGTCAAATGATAAATGATTAATCATTTTGTCAACAAATTATCCACCATCAAGCCTTGCCTTTGCACCAAAGTAGTGCCAATTATACTGGTGTAATTGCATCAGAGCAACCTCCCCAGCCAGAGCAAAGTAATAGAGCTATTCCCTCAATATGGTTTGCTCCCACATGGGGAATACTCTTATGAGGCATCTTTATACTAATGTAGCTGCAGCCAGTCTTGGCTGGTATTTAACTGGTATTATTATGATTGAAAAAATGCATATAAGCTGCCCCCTTCTTCCAGCTGAATGATAGATGCCCACACAGGTTTTTAAACCTTCTTTTAATCCAACTCACTCTCTTAAAATCCCTCTGAATAAGGACAAATAAATGAAGCTTGGTGTCCTAAAGGTTTGTGCCGTCACACTGAGTTCCCATATTCAGTCTTTGGTCTTAAAAGGTTTTAAGGTTTCCTGCCTAATCCAAAAGAATAGCAGATTTTTTATCTTTTTTTTTTCTTCTTTTTTGGGGGGGAGGAAGCAGGAGAAGGGGAAGAGGTTTTGTTTTTCCCATTCTCTCATCCTAGGACTTTTCATAAATAAACCTGTCTCTCTCAGGATATTTTACTATTATATTATTGTTATTATCTCAAACAGAACAAAACAGAGAAATGTTCATCACAGGGGGATTTACCTTACCTAGCATTAGACATGTAAATGTGAGATATCCAAGTGAAGCTACTTTTCTGGGTTCCACCAATGTAGAAACACAGTCATCTCCAAAAATAATTCATCACTTCTTAAGAGAAGCAGTTAGAGTAGGTACAATGAATTTAGGTACAATGAATTTGTAGTATAATATCTATCAGGGATTTCCTATGTAAAAAATGTATTTAGAAATTCCTTAAAACCACAAGCTTGTGTTTGATTAATGAGCTTCTCCAAGAAATCATCTGATTTTAACCTGAGGTCTCCAAGAGAATGAAGAATTCATAATTTCCTTTGCTAGTCTGTCCCAGACGAGCCAAGAACACCATCCAGGCCTCTGTCTTTCTTTGCATGAGTAATTTCTAGCCACTGCCTCATGTTTTACCTTTCTCTTTTGGGTTACATAGATGATCTTAACGTTATTGACAACACAGGAATCCCAGGATGCTGCTTTTTCAGTGTTGCTTCAGCTTTTGTGCTCAGAGAGTGGTTTAAGCCATTTAAACTGAGTTTAGAAGTTTCAAATGGTTTAGATTGTTTATACACTTTACTGAGGTTTAATCCAAGACGAGGCCACCAGAGGAGAAAGTATGAGATTGCAGGGTTCACAGCAGCACAATGCATTAATGACACTGAGCTCAAGCAATTTCCCTTGCCACATCCCTTGAGCCACAAAGAGAAGCAAAAAACATGGATTAGTTAGAGGGAAATGTAGCTTTGGAGAGGGCGCCCAGAGCACTGTGGACTCGTGCTTGTATGGTGTTTACTGCCATAGCTAGACAAGACCATGGTTCACCCATATGGCATTGGTAACAGCGCTGCTTCAAGTGGGAGGTTGGTCAAGATGACCTCTATGTTGAGCAATCCCTCATGGACAGCATTTCTATAAATGTGCGAATGTCCCTACTGCAATGGAGGGGATGGTACAGTTTTAGCGTGTATAGAAAGATAAAGAAACAAATAAACTATTCTCAAGTTTATTATCTGCGTGTCAAAGGGAATAGAGCATCATGTCTACAGAACTTGGTATGAGTGAGCTACTTAAAACAGTGCCCAGAGCTCTGGGCAGGTATGATAATTTTGCACTGAATACTGTACTTGTACAATATCTTGCTGTTGTACTATCAGTTTTGAGGATTTCAACAGAAATACAAACCATATCTCCCAGATTGCCACACAACTGGCTATAGTCTTTGGTCAAAAGTGAAATAGGGAAGAATTTCTAATTTTTCTTACGATGACAAAAATTCCTTATGTGGAAATATAAAATCATCAAGAAAGAAGGTGCTCATTTCTTTAACCAGACAGGTCAAAAGTTGGCAGCCTTCATAAAGTTGTTACCTTGTTTTAAGAGTCCATGTGAGACACTGTTTGTGTGGAACCCTGCAGGCTGACTTCAGGGGAATTTGGTACAGACCTGTCAAAGCAATAGGATGCTGGGGCATATTTTTACTTTTTTTCCTCTGTAAATATGATAATGCTCATTTCCAAACGTAGGAGAGCTAGAACAAATATTCCTATAATGTTTCAAGCAGTACTGATGTGAACTTAGTAATTTACCAAGAAACATTTTAATCAAAGGCAAAATTAGGAAAATTATAGATAAAAACATAGGAATAGTTAATTGAGTTAGTTTAGTTTTACCATCAGCAGAAGTTTGAAAGATGAGGAACAGTTCAAAAAATGAAGGAAAGGAGACAAAGTGTAGTGTTTAGGAGTCAGGGTGGAATGTTAGGATCAAATGGAAAATTAAAACTTAACAAAACAAAAACAGATGCTTCATAGAAACCAGAGTCCACTAGGACTCAATTAGTATTACTCTAGGATGCATCATATGTTTTTGCTTTCACTAATACACAGCCTAAAAAAAGAACATAAAGAACATAAATAAGGAGAATAACAGACAAGTTATTTGAGATGACTATCACATTTCCTATCACAAATTTGAAACAAAATATATTTGTGTCTCATAAATAGGAACAAAATTTGTTCCTGTTACAAAATGTTGCCAATATGAAATGTTTCCCAAGTAAACTAGTTAGGCTTTCTTTCTAGAAAGGAGAGAAAAGTAATTCCAGAAGGCGATTGAGCCTCATGTAACAAATGAAATTTGATTCAGTTATGCAGTTGTGTAGTCTCTGCAGATGAGGGAAGGAGCCTGTGTGCTCAGCTTTTAGATTTTTAAATCTTAGATTTTTCTTTCCTTAAATTAGCAAAGTTAGATGTAACAAACCCCACAGTCATACTACATGTGAGGAAGGGTATTTGCTGTATTTCACTGTTCAAAGTGACTGGTACAAGCACTTATGCAGATTGTTCCTTAAAATGATGCAGATCCCTGTAGAAGGAATGAAATCTGTGCTTTTCTCAGGTCAGCCAAGGCTCCTTCAGGATGATGGGAGAAGTTTCCAAATTGTAGCATGTTAGAGGCAGAGTCCTCTAACCCCTCAGAGGGGTCCTTCGGCAGAGGAGAGACTAGGAAAAATGGGATGCAGGCATATACTCAAGAGATGGAAAAAAAACCATTTTCTTTTGGTAGTGGAGAGTTTTCTGCACTCCAGGAAGTCACAAAAAGTAACTGGATTGAGGACAAACTTGAAAAACAAGGTGTCACCTCTGCAGGAGGGGGTTTTGCAGGAAGATTTTACTTCTGTTCAAAATTTCTTGAGATTTCCCTCTTTGACCTGGCCTGTTTTAGCACGTATTTCAGTTAATCCGTCCTTTCAAAGAACCTTTGGAGCATTAAGGATGTTCACGTCAAGGAGAAATGCAGGTAGGTAATGTTAAAGGCCTGCGTTGTTCACATTCTCACTGAGGTCCTCCTCACAAATTCTGACTGTTTTATGATGCTCTTGCAGTCCTAGGTGTACGGTGGATCTGCTTAAACAGGAGGGATGGGAGTTTCCTCCTCAACACATCTTAAATCCACGTGTTCTTCTGAGACTTGGATGCCAAGATGTTCTTCTGAGCTTCTAAGGCTCCACACCATACTCCAAATCCAAACAAAATGAGCAAATGAGGAACGTCTCTTCCAGTAAGATACTTGAATAAATTCAGCTGTGCCACCTAGTCATCTTTTGTCAACTTCTCAAAACATCCTTATGGATCAGGTTGTTGAGGTTATGCCCATGCAGCATCTCATAGACATACATGAGTGAGCTCTGCCTGTGCTCTGGCTTGGGTGGATATGAACTAGCACCAAATGAAAATATGGGGGAATCAAAACCTGGGCTAATGCAGCTTCTCTCCAAGGAGGTGCCTGCGTTTTTGTATATCTCCAACATGAGACCCTAATGAAGAGAAGTCTTTCTGAATGTTCACTTTGACAATGGAACATATATGCCATTCCTGCCAGGATTTAAGATGTGAAGTTCTCAACATCATTAATTTATCAAGCATGATTAATGTTCCATTTGTCTCTCTCTTTTTTTTATGGTCATTTTAGATATAAATATAGTAGAGAATAACTGTCCTAATATATGCATGAATTGCATCTAACAACTTGTAATCCTGTCTTTAGAATTAACACGATACCTCGGTACTATTCTGCAGAAGGCACTCTTCCATGTGCCTTTCCAGAAAAAGAGATTTCCTTATTTACTTGGAAAGGGAGTGAGAAATCCATCCTGCTTAACTGTAAGCCTCTTACTGTAGATTTGCTATTAAGTCTTGCACTTTAGTCAGTGGAAAAAGATTCAGTCCATCTCATCTTGGAAAGATATCTCAGGGAAGTGCTTTGAATCCCCCCCGAAGGTATCTGGTTTCATGGACAACTAAGGGAGCTTGAATAACTCAGACTAAACTTTATCCACCTAAAAGATAGAAGTTAAATGAGGTGAATCCCCCAATAAATAGGGCTGAACCAAAAGTTATCTGAAAACCCACCATAAGAGCGGTAGAAGAGAGATGTTAAATCTCATTTTACCAGTAACCATAAAATGAAGAGCTGTGGAGTGGGGATTTGTTTTCAGGAAAGGCAGAGCATTTTTGTACCTTCTCAGTCAGAAATGATGAATGTAGACCCTCCTGCAACCCCTAAATTTACCTCAGAATTTCACAGAAACATTTTTAGGGACCAGGAATCTCTCACTTATTCCATGCTCCTCCATGCTCTTGTGCACTTGGCCCGGGCTGAGAGAACAATTCTTACTCTGAGAACAACTTTAACAATTTTCTTAAATAGAGACTTTTCCAGAACATTCATCCTTATTTTGTCAGTCTGGTGTTTCAGCCTAAGCATCAAGAGAGGGCCCCAAACTTTGGAGCTAGCATCCCCACTTGGCCCAAAACAGCTTTAACTCTATTGACTTGCAGGGCACCATGTGAAGCTCATCTATGTTCTCAGGTTTTGCCTGAGGGGCTGGTGATAAGGAACATGTCTAGCTTATCCTGAGAGAGTCTATTTAAGGCAGACATTAGTCAGCATGTTTGCATTTTGTATTTAAATTATGTAAATGTGTTCAGAGACTGCTTGGTGGGGGCCTATCTGACAAACCTAAAAGCATGTACATGAAAATAAGCAGAGTGGCATGAAAGTGGAAATCCAAAGCCCAAAAATAGTCTTTTCAGGAGCTTTGAGCAAATAAAGACAAGACCACAAACCCAACAAGCCGGAGCAGGACACAAGAGTGCAAATGGACACTGGGCAGGATGAAGATAGAGGTTTCTTTCTTTTTTTTTTTTTTTTTTTCATCTGTGACCTAGTTTACTCAACCTTGAGTCTAAAGCACCCAGAAGTACAACCACAAAAAATCCTCCCTCAAGGAAGCAGCAAGGAGAGCAAACACTTTAACTGGTGCCAAGGGCTTTGATATGTCTTGCTTCTCAGCAAATGTTTCTAGACATTGCTGTGTCTCCAGATGAGGAAACCATGGGGACATGTGCCATGGACCGCAGCTTGATAGACACTGTGGTGTCAAGAGCAGTGTGGTAGAGAATGCTTCATGTTCTGGGAAAGCAGTGAGTGAAATCTCTAATGACCCTGACTTTTGGTTTCATTTCACCTACCTGTGACCAAGAGCTAACCAATCTGTAAATCCTGGTATAGATGAAGGAAATGTGAAGAATGACCTCAGTTTCCAAAAGAAGTCTTTTCCCTCAAGCTTCTAGCATTAGATAATAACTTTTGACTTTGGGTAGATCCAAGAAAAATGGAAAGTGATTCGGGGGAGATAAAATAAATAGGGTTGATTATTTTCTCCACTTTCAAGTGTTGACAGAACTAAAATTATAACTGAACATTGTCACTTGATCAAAAAAAGTTCATATAGAAATTCTAAACCAAAATATAATTATTTCTTAGCAAATAAAATATTGCAAATATTGTTTTTAAGTCAGAAAAATACTAACCAAAAATGTCAACCGCTGTTAGTTTTTTTCAAGACGAGAAAGAAAAAAATCACTCACAAAATATTTCTAAAAAAAAATGTTTCACAAGAAGGGTGAGATTTTAAATTATGATCCTAATGCACTAAATGTCTTCCACTTGCAAGGATAATCTCTTCAGAGTTTTACCAGATTGTTCAGAAATCTGCTTGTTTCTTTGCAATTTCATGCAGTTTTGGGGTAAAAATTGTCCTCATGTGATCAATCTTCCAACAGGAATTTTGAAGAGTTCTTCAAGAAGCCAAATTTTGCTTTCTAAAATCATCATAGCTGTGTTAAATATATTTAGTTAATCCTAAAACAAGATAATTTAGAAAGAGGAATTTATTTAGAAAGAGGAAGTTATTTATTGAGTTACAAATATAAAAAGAATTAAATTTACAGTGTATATCATTCTATATTCTAATCTATAAATCAGAGATTAGAGATTAGACTGAGAAAAAAGATGTCTTTTAATTCTAAGGTTCATCACTCATGATTATAAAAGACTATTTCTCTTAACCCCTCTGATAAACTCCAGTGAGAGGACTTCTTTTTCCTTTCTAATATTACTCTTTCAGAATCATTATTTGTAAACACTTACATCCCGAGATCTGCTTGCATTAACTCATTAATTATATAAACTGCACATCTAGTTGAATTGCTGAACAATAACTAAATCATTCCCATTAGTAATCTAGCATCTAATTTCTTACTTCCCAAACTCCTATGAAATATTCATAGTGAATAAAGATGATTAAAATGAATGAATTCAGAGAATAACAGAATGGTTACGATTGGAAGAGATATCCATAGATCAACTAGTCCAACAGCCCCCTACTCAATCAGGGACACCCAGAGCACGTGGCACAGGGTGGCATCCAGGCGGGTTTGGAAGATCTCCAGAGAAGGAGACTCCACAG
>JAWLRI010000055.1:254979-342222 GCA_034781795.1 Crypturellus tataupa | reverse complement strand
AGTAGATTAAAGAAAGGGATTATCCCTCAGTGGGGAAAGGTTACAGGTTTTGGAATTGCTCAGCTGACAAAAGGGGTGGCTTTAGATGAACCTAACAGAATCCTCCAGCACCTGCAAGGAGATTATCATGAGGACGTAGCCAGGCTCTTCGCTTTGGTGCATGGTGAGAGTATGAGAGACAACAGGCATTACCTCAAACAAGAGAGATTCAGATTTAAGGGAAAATATAATCACTATAATGACAGTCAGACATTGAGAAGAGTGCACAGAGAGGTTGTGAATTAGCCATTCTTGGGGGATTTCAAAATTTAAATGCATAATACCCTGAAAAACCTGATGTGACCTCATAAGCTGGTTGTGTTTTGAACAGGTTGGAACAGAGACTTACTGAAGTTCTTTCCAAATTATCTTAAGACCTTGGGATCTTACAATTTGAGCATAGCAACAGGAAGAGAGCTTGTTGTGGGATCTGTAGACCACTATTCTAATTAGAAAGCTGAGTTTTTAAAAAAAAAATAATAAATTTTGGATTAAAAGATAAGGGAATGTCTATTCAACTATTTTATCTTTGAATCTTGATACAGTAAATTCTAGCACCAGAGAACAAGAAGGGACATGTAGGTAGTAAATGAGAAGCACAGAAAGCAGTCATGAGTTAAACTTAAAGATTTTGCAAAATACCACACAAAAAAATCCAGAAGATCCCATTACTGCAGAATAGAGGAAGCTGCCGTCGAGATAACCAGCCCACACTTTGCCAGAAAACCTAAGGGTCATTCCAGACAGATCAAGCCTACCTAAATTAAGGCACTGAAGTCTTCAGAATCACCTGCTATTTTAAATATAGCGGTCTAAATCTAAGGTACGTTTCAGGAGTGTATTTTGAGATATGTGAAGTCCTATTCAGGGCCTGGAAATCATTTCAGTATGTGTTGGATATCCTGGGCAAACTCTGTGTCTGCAACCTTGTCGGAAATTTAACACTATGGATGGTCAAAATTATGTTTAGTGACCCTACAGCTCTTCACCAGAGCCCTAAATGCTGACTCTGAACTTTATTATTTATCTCAAGTTTCAAGGATCAATTATTTTAAATCTGGAGAACTGAGTTGATGATGCTTCACTGCATCAAGCTTAGGTATGTACAAAACCTGGGAATGAGGATGTGTTTTCATACAAAGTTGTTTTAGACCATAGCAAACAATTCTCCAAAATCCCCCGTTGAATTTTAATCTTCTCTTTTCTTTTCTTTTCTTTTTTTCTTCTTCTTTTTTTTTTTTTTTTACCCAACAAGCATGAAATTATTAAAGTCAAAATTACTAGAACTCATTTACCGAGTCTCCAAAACATTTCTGTCAGGTGATAGGTTTTTCTTCTGCGTTTTGTTGCAATGGCAACACTGGTAATGCCTTTCCTTGCAATCTATAAGACTTCCTCACTGCCTCTTCCTTTGAGGAGTCTGTGTGTATTTCCTTTCCTCTTTAGGAAGCGTTTGCGATGCAAATGCCACAGGCTTTCCTGGACTATTTGGCATTATGTGAGGAATCACCACTCCTGATCTCATAGAGGGAAGCATCAGTAGTTTAACAGATTGGCAGGGACGGGACAAAGTGCATTAAAACCCTGGAGGATGTAAGTGTCTGTTTAACCAACTTGAAAGCATCTTGACATTCTTTTGACCAATGCCACTATTTATTTTTTCCTGTAATGGCTCTGTCACAAGACTAACTATAGTAGACAGATTTGCTATGAATTTCCCTTGGTAGTTTATCATAGCCAGAGAGAAATTTAATTTCCATACCTTTTTCTTTGCACATGAGCTTGTGTAATATACAGTATCCAGCTGCTTCTCTGAAAGAAGGGCAAAATACCTTTTCAACCGGAAACTTGACTGCATCTGTAGATTTTCATAACCTCACTTCATTTGCAAGAGACTCGATGACACTTCCAACAACTTAAAACCTTTCTGATCTCTCTCTTTAGGAGATAAGAAGCTTGCAATCCCCACCTTGTAAAATTAAAGAATTGATGAAAGGAAGAGATAATGGGAACACAGTGGGGCATTATTTGTTGTAACAATTATTCTCCCAGTTAAAGAGCAGTTAGGGTTTCAATGAGGAAACCTTTGCTTTCCTCCTTGGGAGTGTGAGTTCAGCAGGCTGCCTTTTAGTGTACTGACATTTCTGCTGCTGATACTTAATAGATTGCAAAATCTTTACAAAGGAGATCTGGGCCACTCCTTTCTTTTTATACATAGGCAATGTAAAATAAGTAAATATGTTATCTTAAGCACAGGTATTACCTAATGCTTAAATGCTTAGTATTTAAATTTGAAGGACTTTCATTGAATGTAATCATAGATTTTCCATTAAGAAGACACAAAAAATAATTTCCTGAAAGGTTGATGAGCATGTCATGCAAAACCTGTAAGAAGGAATAGAAGCAGAACACAAATCAGGAATACAAGAGTCTAGTAGCTCACAATATTGTTTTCTTTCCTTTCTGTCTCTTTTTTTCTAATTGGAAGATAGTTTTAAGACACAAATAGCAATTAGGTTTCTAGTTCCCATTAAGGCTGTGGAAGCAACAGAAATAAGTCCCTCTTGGGTTTTTCAAAATCTACCCACTACTTTTAGCCTTGGTATTGATCCCTTTTTGTTCAACAAAGACATTCCCAACACAACATTCTGATGTCTTTCATGTATTTTGAAAATATAAATCATGGAAAAAAGGCAAATTAAATGGTTACTTGTTCTTATATAAGATTGAAAAAAAAATCAGACAGACAACATATGGAAAAAAGAAAATCATTAAAAACAAGCTCTTCTTAAGACTATTTGCGCTATTTTTACTCATAGCTTATAATTGTCAAAATAAAACTTTCAACAAAGTTTATAACCCCATATCTGCATGTCATAGTTCAGATATATCTGTACCTTTGACACATCTTTCATATTCTTTTAGGAATTCTCAGAGTTTTATAGTAATTTCTAGTTTTTCTGTCTTTTTCTAAATGACAGACTCCATGCCAAACTTCTTCTTTTTTTTCATAATAGATCTCTATTTAGACTTTGTTTTTCTTCTTTCAGACATTCTCCTTTTCTCAGATCCAGTAAATGTCTGGAATGAAGTGCAAGCCCATCTAGATTTAACCCCTATTTTAGATTTTTCCATCAATGTTTCTATGACAGAAAAATATAGTACACCTTGACACTTTCCTCAGAAGAAATGATCTTTCCTCTAAACAATGGTACAAACACATAGGGAACTTGGGAGTAATGGGCTTCTTCACATATTAACTTCTGACATTCGTGCTGAGCTTTTTCAATGAAGTTCAGCAACTCCCCAATATTTGCAGGTAGGAACCAGGGTGAGATATTTGTAAATGTTTGATATTTTCAATCAAATAAGTTGGAGCAGTATTTTTATCCTGTGTATCTTTTCTTTGTAGTTCTTACGTAATCACCACCTGATTGCAAAAACTTGACATACTATATTCAATGTCTTGGGACAGGACAGACTTTTGAGGCAAGACACACTTAATTTAATGCTAGATGTCTAAAATGTGGGTTGTATTAGGCCTGCGTTAGTCTAGTTGATAGATGGAGAATCAGAAAAAGAGGATGAGGATATTCTGCCTCAAATACCCCATCCTAAAATAACAATCCAAGACAGGAGGAATGAATCCCCCATTGGAGACGTCTGTTCTCCTTTGCCTTAAAGACAATATTCATTAGTCTTCTAGTATATGATTATTGCATAAACAAGGGCACAGACTTTGTGTCTGATCTCTGCACTGTGAGGCTGTGAGCAGAACCAGAGCAGAAACGGGTCAGCACAGAGCATAGACCATTCCCAACAGGCAGGCTGGGGGCAGCCTGCCTATTTTGGAGACTGAGAATTTAGCTGTATGTTGAGATATGAGACCAACCCTGCTGTAAGCCCGTGGAGAACAATCCCTAGCCCGTTGCATTTGCTAGTGACCTTAAAGACCAGGAGATCAGGGCAATAGCACTCAGTGACACCAGCTACATTATTCATGGTGTGGACCTGGAGCTAGGGCTGCCCCTAAAGCAACCCTCCAAAAAGAAGCACCGCAAACCTCAATCACAGGGAGAGTGTAAAGGTGTAGTCCTCAGACATATCATACAATGGCTTCCTATCCCTCCTAGTCTTTTGTGAACATGATGGGGAGCTGGAGGCAGGTCTACAAGTTTGAATAAGTTGCACTAGTACTATCAGGAGGAAGGAAAATTATGTTCAGTGTATAAATGTTCTGTTTGGAAAACATTTGGCTAGTCAACTGGCAGACTTTGTTCTGCTCCTTTGCTGTTTTGCAGCTAAAAGCAGAAGCTTGAGGAGGGGAAAATAAAAAGGACTGGTACACAATACCTAAATAGTAACTCAAACTAAAAGAAAATGTTTGCTTTTCTGAGAAAAGCAGCCAAAGAGCTTTTAAAATAGTGATACTACAAAAGCAGAAGAGGGGAAAAAAAGTGCTTTTACTTTGTTTTTGCCAGCTTTAGTATTTGTTTGTTAAATAAACACAACTTGTTTGTGAAATGTAAGATAGAGATCAGAGAGAGAGATAGTTTGCACCCTAAGGTTTACAATCAGAGTAAACACTGTTGTCAGTGTGATCCATAAATACTAACTGGTTATTATCGGCCAAGGAAAATGAAGAAGAGTAGAACTGAGTGTTATTTATTGAGAAGCATGAAGTGAGCCTGTGTCAGACCCCTCTTCTGCAAAGATCTTGGTCACACACTTAAATTCCTGTGATCTGCTGAGACATCAATAACTTACTGTGCATAGATGCATCTGCTCCTCTTGTGAGCACCTGGACCCAGTTCCAGCTCTCTTAGGACTCAGCTCTCTGTTCCAAATGAACAAGTTTATCCTTGACTTCTTCCTATTTTTTCTGACTTTTGGACTGTCATGGGCTTAATGGCAGGGCACGCAAAATGGGGGTGGGCAGGTGGTGATATTATTGTGAATATAGACCTTGATACTTGACCTTGATCACTGCATAAAGTTCAGTTTGGGAGTTCAAGGCTCTTTTTCTGGAAAGAGTCTCAGAGACTCACAGTGAGGGTGGGTTCCTTATTATATGGACATTATCTTGAAGGTGGATCCCAACCACTGTGCCCCTGCACAAGGCTTGGAAACAAATAGCTGATGATAAAAATATATTCTTTTCTAACTTAAAACCTAAACTTCTAAACTAGAAATACCTTTGAGTTTTTACAGGGCGAAAAAGTCTAAACCTAGACCAATGTAAAGCAGCAGTGCAGCTATTCTTAGTTGATCAAATAATACAAAAATATAGATTTTTTTAAATCAATCACAGATGCTTAACTCTATGTGTGAATACAATATAGAGCTTTTTTCATTGTTTTTGAACATAAGATTAATTGATAGTTGTGCCTCATAATTTCTTTCTGTGCATTTAAGTGAGGTGAAATACAGATGCAGGAACATTCTTACAGTCGCTTCCGAGTTTTCTTTTACAAAGTCACTTAAGAGCTTACAGAGGGGGCTCTTCTTTGTGACATGAGAAAAAACCATCTCATCCTTATCATTCTTTTATCTTGTGCTGCTAAATATTTGATTAAGTACTGCAATGTCTTATGGCATCCCCTCAAAAAAAAAAAAAAAAGGCAAAAAAAAAAAAAAAACAACACCCCAAAAAAATAAAAAAAAAAATTTCCTCAAATTTTTATCCTGCCCAACATATGCAACTAATTCTCGATGAGGTTTTCTGGGAAACCGGTGACAAGATAGGGACCGTGGGCTAGCCCCGGGCAGTGAGCGGTGGCAGAACGCTTCACACAGCCTCGCATGTAAAGTTTCCAAAGTGACACACAGCTTAATGGAAGCGAGCCCCGGCGGCCGCAGCGCCTCGTTCCTCCCTCCCCTGCTCCCGCTGCGTATCTCCAGGAAGAGATGATGCCTCCCTGGGGGCAGCCTTGATGTTCAGCCCCACAGTGGTGGTTGGCCACGTCCTGAAGACACAGAGGAAGCACCAGCAAAAGCAATGCTCCTGCAAAGGGAACGTGGAGGATCGGTCTAAAAGGACACCTTGCTCCATCAGAAGACATTAAATCCAGAGAATACATTTTGGGGACAAGTTAATACCTCCTTCCCAAGCTGAGAGGGGCTAATAAGCCTGCAAAACAAGTATTTTCTTGCATTTATGCTTAATGATGGATTCTTGATTTGGGGTGCTAACTTGAGCTCGCTGCCTCAGTGAGTAGCTGCACGTTTAGCATTTCTGAGCAGGCTCACGACTTCCCTTCAAGACACTGCAATCAGCCTATTTGTATATGCTAGACTATGTATAGATCTCGCTGCAGCGCTAATGCTCTGCTTCACATCGATCACTTTTCCTCAGGGGGGTTTTAAAGTGCTTTGCATTTTAGGAGAAGCAGTAGGTATGTAACTAAAGTGTCATTTTGCAGGGTCTTGCAAGAATAAGGGTCTGAATGTGAAACTGTGCCCTCAAAAGCATACAGTCTGCTTAATAAGACAAGCAAAGTTGATAGGGAAACAAAACATCAGAGATTTTGGTAAGACTGAACAACATGTAAGTGGTAGAGATAGGAATAAGGAGAATTCAGCTTTCATGAGTGGAGCTTCCCAGTTCCTTATTCATGGAGCAATATTATTTCCATCTTACAGGGAGGAATAATGCACAGGCTAAACTACTGCTTTCCGAGAGGAAAGAAAATAGAATTCCAAGTCTAGCTAGTTTTACTCATCTCCTCCTTTGCAGGATCACAATACGAGTCTACAAAATATTAAAGGATTTTACAGTAGTGGGTCTCACAATATTTTGGAGTATTTTTCTTAGAGTAGCTATTCCTAGAGAAATGTATGCAAGAATTTCAAGCTTTTTTTAAATGATTACTCACTAGCCATTAGGTAAGGCAAAATACACATAGAATCATAGAATCACAGAAAGGTTCAGGTTGGAAGGGACCTCTAGAGGTCATCCAGCCCAACCTCCCTGCACACACAGGGTCACCTAGAGCACGTGGCACAGGGCTGCATCCAAGTGGGTTTTGAAGATCTTCAGAGAAGGAGATTTTGATGAAAATATGAAATCTGAGGGCTCTGAAACTTTGATGAATGTAAAATGAATAGTAGGATTTTTAATGATTTTTAAATGCTTAAGATGATTGTTAAAACTGGTAATCAGATGAGTTTGTTCATCGGTAGGGTCTGCCCACAAGATCTGTGAAACCTGTCATGTTAATATGAACTGACAAGGATTGTCTCCCTCTGAGTACCTGCATGTGTGCAAATTCTGATGTTGTAATGTTCTTGGTAGCAAAAAAGTTACATATCTCTCTTTTCAAAGTTAGGTCTTTGCTTTTGGTCTGAGTGACAGGGTTTGTTTCAGAAGAAAAAAGTGTAAAAGTTTCAAAGATGAAAAACACCTTGAAACACCTATAAAACAAACACTTAAGCTCCAATTCTTAACTATCTCGGGCTAAACTTTATTAAAAAGTGCTAGATTAAGTCTCCCTCCTGTAAATGCTAGTCTTGGCTAGTTATAAATTTGCTAGTGGAAATTTTCTCTGATATAGCTATTTTGGGAGAGAGAAAGGTGTAGAGGAGTGGAGACAAACGGCATCAGAGCAGGAATTGTGTGTCTCTAGCCGAACAGAGTGACTACTTGTGCTTAAAGCATTTAAGCTCCCTGGGCCACTGCTTGTTGACTGGATTTGGACCATTACTAATAAGGCATCCTTGATTAGACAAGAAGTTAAGACTCTCACTTCTGGTAAATCAGCATAAAATTATTGAGTGTTTTTTACATCCTTCCTTTCTCTACCAATAAACTATGTATTTCTTCCAGTTGGCTTTTTAAAATAATTATATATATTGAACCTGTAGTGGAATAAATTTTGTTTCTTGTGGTGGTAAGGAACTAAGGCCAAGAGGAAAACTTGGCTTTTTCTGCTTTTGTGAGGGCAACCACACAACAGTGCAGTTCTCTGAGGGAAAAGAATGGAGTTTCGTATTCCTGTTGCATTAAAAACTTTCTTGTCTTCTTTGTGGAAGTGGTCTGCCTAATGATTAGAGTCCTGGCCCTTAACTGATGAATCTTTTCTGAATGTGGAGTAAGGCATGTGAGTTAAGCCACTCATATTCAAAAAGCTTTGGAGACGCAACCTGAAATGTTTTACATAAAGTCACACGAAGAATCAGGAGGAAAGATCAAAATTCAGTCTGCTGAGTCCCATTCAAGCGCCTAAACAACCAGACCATCTCTAGTTGATGTTTTAGTCTGTCACCTGAGACTTAAAATGTTTTGAGGTGGCAGAAATTGACCCCAAAAAGCAAGGTTTTTAATGAAAATATTTTCTAGTCTATAAAGCTACGTTAAATGAACCATTAAAAATTAAGCATTGAAATGAACTGACCTGAACAACAAACTAAAACAAGCCTGAGGCATTAAACAGGTTTCTGCTTTTTTCCCCCCTTTTTATTTATGATGGGTGATGTGACAAAAGAATTCACTAAATCCTGAATACTAAATAAATTAGTCATAGCTCAAAATGCCACTTCAATAATTTTCCAGGGAACAACCACCATTTCTGCCCTTCTAGCTCACCTGGTCTGTTAAATATCTCAAAGATGGAGAAACCTGGAAGGTTGTAAAATACAAGAGAGCAAATGATATATCCATGAAATTATTTGATTATCTAAGATGCAACTGAAATTCGGCATAAATGCCTGAAATTATATCCTAATAAATCCAAACAAGTGTTTTTGAATCTGAGAGGAACTTCAAGCCTGAATTTTGACCATGTTTGCATGTGGCCAAGCATTTTGGAGAGTGAGAGCGTGGAATAGTGGATATAGATAGTCTGATCATGCCAAGGTTTTAAATCTACATATCTCATTTTTCTCTTTCTTCTCCTCATCCTGCTCTGGAGGTACAGGGAGTATTTTCTTCATAACTTTGTCCTTTTTTATTCTTTTCTTTCCTTTATTAAATAATATTTCCTACTTTGCTGTTTTGATTATTTTTATATCAAAAAGGAAAAAAATATAGCAACTTTAGATTACTTATGTGATAATTTTTTCTTTTTTTTTTCTCTTCCACAGTCAAAAAACACCACTCCAAATAGAATGATATTCAGAAACAGCATATTTTCATCATTTTGCCTAGATCTCTTCTGCTCTTGATCATTTCAACAGGGAGACTAGTGTGAGTTTATGGGGAAGAATAAGGTAGGAGTTCCTTCAGGGAAGGAAAGACATATGGAAGAAATGCAAACAGAAAATTAGAGGAGAAAGAATGAGGGACTGTGAGAAATAAAGAATAAAATGGGAGGACACTCTTCCTTCGGGGGTAACTGAAAAGGTGATTAAGCAGAGATACTGAAGCATATGAATTTCAGTGTAAAAACTGTATTTACCCCTTGATCCTTTACTCAAGTTCTCCACATCTGGTTTTGATGTAAAGCCTCGTGCTGCCCGCTAGCTGATAGGGAGGCAGCCAGGCAGCCTCATGGACCCTCTAGGACCCTCACGGGTGCCTCCAGACCTGGATCTCCTTGTAGATCCACAGAAAATAGTTGGATGAGAGTAAAGAGGGAGTCCCATGTGTGAATTTCAGCCTGGGATGGATCCTGTCTAAGGAGAAATACCAACTTGTGGAGCTGAATTCATTGGAAAAACCCTTGGCTTGAGAGAGGTCTCTTCTGATCTGATAAATACATATGACTTTATTATTATTATTATTATGATTTTCCTTGCTTCCATCCCTTCTTCCCTGAAAAACAAGAAAAGACACATGTTTCACAAAGGTTTAAAATCAAACAGAAGGTGAGACGGGAGGGACAGATAATCAATAAATCTTAAAAGAAACTCAAGGAAGTCATTCTGGATTGTTTTATACCTCTGTTTTTCAGTCTTTTCCCTTCAGAACTCTTTTGGAGTCATTTCTGTCCCTATCACCTTCTCATTGCACTTTAATGAAGCTGCAATGGGATATGTCTTTCCCTGGATTTGTGTGAAGTTTTCACTCCACGTTCAGCATAGAGTATTGGTCATGGCCAAGTACACAGCACCATTCTGGAGGAAGCTCCTGGACAATTCACCTCCAGCAGATTTTTGTGTGAAGATGAAAACTTTTTATAGTGGCAAGATAATATTCCATACCAAACTTACACCTTGAGGCTTCAGATTTAATTATGCTAAAACTTGCATCAAATGAAAGTGACTCATCACAAGGACTTCTGTAGACCGGTGAGTCATTCCCAGCCCTGATTCAACGTTTTTTTTCTCTTATGCTCATCAACCAAGAATCTTTTGAAGGGCTTACAATGTAGGAGGGCCACAGCCTGCATTTCTCTGTGTACAGGGAGAAGAGGATGAAAGAGGAGAGTTACTTCGTATAGATATCTTTGGTGGGGGGAAAATAAAGGGAGAGGAGAATTTCATCTATCTTTTTAAAAAAATCATGGCAATTTTCAGTTTTTAATAAACTACTGTCATATAGTTTCTCATTTTGTTTCCTCTCATTGCAAAAGGTTGTACGTGCTTTTTTTTTCATACATTTCCCTCCATGCCTTTTCTTCTTTTTATTTATGTTTCAGCAGAAAATACATTCATGAATTCCACTTTTCTGCTTTGTCTCATTTTAAAAGACAGAATGAGAGAAAACACTGATTTTTGCAATGAAAATGTTACTTAATTCTGCTAGTAATTGTCTTTATGTTGGTTGCATTTCTATAGTTTTGTGATCAGGGCACCACTGGGAGCTGAACAGATGCAGAAGAAAATGGTGGAATTCACCCCGCAGGTATGAAGGAGTCTACAAATGGAAAATACCGACAGTAGGGAAAAATAGACAAAACAGAGACATGCAGCCTTCTATTGGCTTTGGCAAGGGTCTATAGCTCAGGTCTTTCCTTTTCAGTTAGGTTGCCTTAAGAATATTAATTATTTAAAGTTCACAGAACTTAAGAACATTAACGGTATCTATCGGTCACAGACTTTCAAAAAACTAATATTTTTATAGGGTAAGAAAGCAAAAAAGTAGACATTTCCTGATTGAACTCAAAAAGAATCATTTTGAAAACAATGGATTTTTCTTGAAGCAAGAGAAATTTGAATTTTTTTTTTTTTTGGCTTCCATAGAGAGACATCAAAGGAAGTTATAGACTGGCAATAGAAACTGTTTCAAAAAACTTTCCCTCCATTTAAAAGCTGAAAGGCACTAGTCTCCATAGACAAACAGATATATGCAGGAATTGAGAAAAACGACCTCATTGAGATACTCAGCTCAATTAGTGGAGTCTCTTGGTGGCTTGCGTTGTCAGGGTGCATATGTCAATCAGGGTTATCAGGATACATATGTTGAATGCTACATCGAAAGCCTTCTTACCTTTGCTCTTCATGAGCATCCTGGACATCTCCACTTTGGCTCTCAGACCCTTCTCCAGAGATGAAGGTCCCTGCACCAGGAAGAGTTGAGGTTAATGCTGGTAACTGTCTGAGAAGGCTTCAGGAAAGGAACTAAAACCACATCCAGGTTCTGGATCCCATTACTGAGGAGACCCCATAGCTCTACTCTACAGCATTAAGAAGCAGGAATGGAAGAAACCAGTACGCAAGCACAGGGTCATCATGGATGGGGAACATACTGAACAAGTAGGTACACAAAACCTTACTTCTTTCTAAAAAGAAAGTAGTTAAGAAAGTAGTTCTTTGTAGTTAAAAGGATTTTTTATTTTTGTTGTACTGTGTTTCTGGACATAGAAACATTCTGATGACATTCTACTAGTCAAACGGTCTCCACTTTCTCTCTCTCCCATCTCCCAATTCAGTCTAAGAAAAACAGATCTATTCTCCTCTACCTTCGTTAGTTATAGAGTTTATCCATTTTTATAAGGCAGTCTTCATTCCCAGCTTGGTATGTTGCCACGTTCACGTGAAATTTCCCCTTTCGAGGCTCTCTTGGGCTGCTTTGCAGAAACACATCAGAAGGATAGTCCTTGTTTAGATGGCTGCGCTGCCGGCTTCTTCCCTGTGCTGTGAAAAGGCAAACACAGCAGCAGCACGGAGGGATGTTTGGTGGGCTACAATTTGTGACAGCTGCCCTCCCCTCCAGGGAGATAAAACCGGCCTCAAAGAGAATTAGCAATGTTTGAGGTCTGCTTCCCAGGGCTGTGAGTGTTCATACTCGCTCCAGCCACCTCCCACCAAACAGCTCGAGTCTCTTGACAGAGAAATTTGAAATCTTGGCAACCTTTGGCAGAGGAAAATCATCTTTAAGGAGCCTCAAAACTGCCCTTGGGCAAATCCTCTTTTCATAGTCATAATAATAATAATAAATGAAATTCCACGGTATTCAGAAAAAAGCCAAAGCTTTTAAAAGATCTCCAGGCTGCCTTTTCCAATTATAAATTGCCACATCCCGTAACATCACCCCGATACAGTGGAAGGCTGATCTGTACAAGCAAGAAAGGATGCATCTAAAGTTGAAGCAATATTAGTACCTCTCCCAGAAGACATAAAATAAACTGCAGCATTTTATTAGATGAACATATTAAAATAAAGCCCAGCATCTCTCTCACTCGACCCAAACTGGTATTTAGGAGTTCAGTATTTGGATTTATCTTTTATTTTGGATTTATTGAGTTTCAGTATTGGGTTTATCTTCCTATTAGAGAATGGATAATTAACTCTTTCCACTATGGAATATCTGATATTTGAGTCTGTCTGAATGCCTGGCAAATGTTGGGTAATAGAAACACTTTTATTGCAAAATGAGACAAAGAAAGAAAATAAACAGGTAAAGTAGAGAAATGCTGAAGTGTGAACTGACATTTTTATTTTAAGGATATGGCCTTTTTTCTTTCTTTTAAGGCTTTATTAGAAATCTTCCTCCATTTTCCTACTGCTAAATTTCAACCACTTCATCCCGTGGGGCCAGATTAAGCCATCTTTCAGGATCTCCATAGCAAAAGCCCAGTCTCATCATCCTGATTCCCTGGGGCCAATTACGTATTGGAGAAGAACCCTGTACCGTCATATAAATTTGATTTATGTAATACTTTTGGAAAATTAAATGTCTTCACTGACCATATCACAACCTAATTTCAACATGATATGAAATGTTGCAGGTGAATTAAAACAGGTTTCCTTTGAAAACAGATTGGAAGTATGTATATGGACGGAAAAATACAGATTGTAAATCCTCAACAACTTTATTTGAAATCATTTAAAAAGATTAATGTGAAATATTTAGAGTTTATGGCTTCTTTCTTTTGCTTTTACTGTAATCTCAAAACAATAACCAGTGTTTTGTTTTGTTTTGCTTTGTTAGTTTGTAAAATGCTCTGTTTTTACTCCATCTTTTTCCTTTCACCAAAATTTTTATGCTGCAATGTTCAGTCCCTTGGCTAATCTTGTGTTTCTGTCATGCTGAAGCTAGGAGTTAGTAGCTGAATATCGATGTTGAAATTTGGGAAAAGAAGTTGAGGTTGATATTAAAAATAAAGAAGAAGAAAGAAGAAAGAAAAAACTAGTGACTATTACGCTTTAGCTCCATCTTTGCAGCCCCTTATTCAACCCAGCTGTCATGCAGCCCCAAGTCCCTACCAGTTCAGCCTCTTCTAATGCCCTTGGTCCCACACTGTGTCTGCCAGACGTGGCAGCACGGTTGTCCTTGACACTATCTCAGGTGATTGGCCCTGGCTCAGATTTACCACCTAAACGCTCAGTATTTCCCTTTGGATAAAAAAGCAAAGTTGTTTCATCCTCACAACACTCGAGTAAGCCTGTTGTTTTTAGATATCTAAAATGAGCTAAGACAAATCCTACTTCACTGTTATGAAATTATCTCTCATTGTAAACACTTCAGTTATAAAAAATAGTCCTGGTTATGAACCTTTTTTATTTAAAAACAACAGCAAAAATTAGGAAGAGTGTGGGGTTTTCTATTTTTTTAAAAAGAACTGATGTTATGTGGAGTTTTAAAATATGAAAAATAAATTGTTTGTTATTGTCTGTTCTAGGCAACAGAAAACTGAACATCGTACTCTTGTATACCATTTTTTTTCTGAAATACAGAAAACCAGAGATGATCTATTCCACAAAGACCACAGATAAAAACAGTGGAAGGTCTCCATTAATTGTAATATGGATAAACTTTTCCTTATGTCCCAAAGTTAAAATATATCACCCTCAGTCTTGTAGAAATTTGCCTGTGGAGGGAGGATTTATAAATCATTCAGTAACAGATGATGTTACAACTAAAGCAGTGGGAGTTTTGAAATACCTACATCAGATTAGGCTTGTGTTTATTTCAAAAAAAGCTCTGATCTAGTTTGGATTTTTGGCAGGCACAACATGAGCCCAACACGAACTACTATAAATCAAAGTCGTTTTTGAAAGTCAAACTTGGAATGCTTCCAATCTCAATTAAAAAACATTTGATGCCTTTTGGACTTCTATTTTTTTTCTTCTCACCAACCCTGTCCAGACCAATCCATAACAAAGATCCTACCAGAAAGGGATGAAATGTGAAATATTTTCATGTTTCCTTGGGCTCTTTTTAAATGCATTTTGCTCTACAACATTATTTTTTTATAGGCAAATCAAGAAAAAAATCTTCCTTAGCCAATCACTTAGATTGGTCAAGTTCAACATTTTACATGCATTGAATAGTTTATCTTTCTTGGATATAAATGGCAACATAGAAGATAGATAGAAAACTGTCAGCTTTTGAAATCATGAAAGTTACTCATATCATTTTCATGCCTTTCCTCCTTCTTCCCTCCAAGATTCTTATAACCAAATTAGCTATGATTAACACCTATGCATTAATGTGGTCTAATAAAAATTCAGTGGCGAGAGATTTGCCATTTGAAATGAAGTAAATCCTAGTCCACATGATTTTTTGTCAAGTAAGACATATAAATGTCAGTGGACGATATAGGAATGTAACCAATTTTGCGTGTAACAACATTTACAAAGTCAATAGTGGAATTCTACTTAAGCTTACCATTGTGGTTAGTCAAAGCTGATGAGGTATAGACATTTTTTACAAACCTCAGAGTACAGAGTCTGCTAATGCCATCTGCCTATGAACAGATCTAACCATTTACACCAGGACGAGACTCCATGTCAGAGGTCTCCACCTCTCAGTTTACCAAGAGTCGAAAAATGGACCCTGCAGCACTGCGTTACTCTGGAAATACATAATCCCAGGGTATAATGGTATAATCATTCCCTGAACTCGTGATTCTTCATTCCAGGCCAGATACCTTCCTATATGAAGTGTGGACCATTTTTGGATGGTTTAATCATGGAGTCAGGCCTTATCATTAATTTTAACATAAATGTGTAAGGATTTAGGAATGCAACTTCCATTTTTTTTGCCCAGGAAGGTGCTTTCAGTTCAGGGAAGAACTGAGACTGAAAGTTGCCCTTTAATTACTACCTTGTCTTTCATTCCTTTGAAGTTGTAGCTTCATTGCTTCCAGCTACCTGCAAGTAACAGGTATCTTACAAAACAAAACAAAACAATCCAAAAAAAAAAATACCCAAACTGGATTTTTTTTTTGTCAATTTATAACGTATTCATCACAAGAGTAAATGTAAAACATCTCTATTATCTGCAGAAACCTTTGGTCTGAACAGACCACTCAGAATAGGGCTGCATGCTTCTGTATCAGAACCATCTGTATTAATATATGTACTTTTTGTTACTTGAGAATGTTTTATTTCTTAGTGTGACAAAGCACTTGGTAGTAAGCAAGTCCTACAGGGCAGTAAGCTGGTAGTCAAAAAAGGTCAAGTCCCACCGCAACTAAAATATTTTCCAAAAGTCAATCTGTTGGAGTCATGTAAATAGCTAAGTGTCTCAGAAGTAGTGGTATGTTTTCATCAAAGTATTGCACAATAGAATTTTTAAAAAAGTGTCTCAATTTCCTTCTAATGATCATAAAGTGAAGGATAAGAGAAGGATCTGTCAGAAGATCCTTCATAACATGTGTATGATCTGTACATCTATCCCAAAGGACTCACTCTTGGAACAGATATAGTGCCAGCAATGCTATTACCGTATATCACTGCATCATACTGATGAGTTTTCTCCACAAATATCATTTAGATTATGTGCATATACCAGTTCTGAACTTATGTTTTATTGTAAGAGATTTATTTTGAAAAAATGGCCAAAGTACTATACACAATAATAGGGTTTTTTTGTCTGTCTGAGTGCAGAAAAAGTTAATTGGCTTTCCTATATTATTAGTAAGAACTGAAGAATAAGCACCGAATGGATGAAGCTGGAGCAGCAGACATGGCTGGCCAGATGTACTGATGTGTCATCAGAAAAACAGATTGTTTTTAGAGTTTCTCTAGGACACTGACATGGTGCTTCGGTGATTCATTCTTGACAGCATGGTAAAGGAAGTAGTAAGCAAGACCAAAGTCAGCAAGACTTTGGTTTACATTAAGACTGCCCCAGTATCTTATTAAGGTCACCTACTATTTGTGGTAACTGAGTCTTATATTTTAATCTAGACCTGGCTTAGCCCAGTTTTATTTATTTACTTATGTATATATTTGATATGCTTTTTCCAGTTTATTGATTTTCCTTATGGTTGATATTTTGTTGTTTATTTCTGTGTGTTTTCCTTTTATTCACAAGGGAGATATGCAGTGACATGCTAGCCAGTATTCAATAGAACTAAAATGTATTTATTTATATATTTGATCCATATCTATCCCAGCATTTTGTTACTTGATTTGCCACGTTTTGTGACATTCAGTAAACATCTCAGTGAAACACATGTCACATAATTTCAAAATATGTTCTTGGCTTGGAGATGCCCAGAATACCTAAGCCCTGTCATATCTTTGTCAAATTTCAGAGCACGATACGTTCCTGAAATAGACCTTGCAAAAAATCCTACAGTGGAAGAAACCTGGTGAAACTTTTTCTGCTATTTCTTTCTGATCATTTTTGGATCTGGGGAGAAAGAAAAGAGAAGTGTGGTTGAAGTTTTCAAAATGTAAAGGCAAGTAAGATCCAGGACTGTACAATTTCATGACAAGCCATTTTACCTGATGTTGGAAGCCCCAGTCTGATTGTACCTATGTCAGATGCATTTGTACCTGAAAAAAGTAATGTTTTTTTTTTTTAAATCTCAGTGCTTGAAATGTTAGGAGATAAGTGAGTAGATTTGTAATAGTGTCAAAGAAGTAAAAATCTCAGATCTGAATTTTCTTCACACTAGATGTGTTAAGTAAGTAGAGCGCAATTCACTTCATTCTGCTTTCACCCTTTAAGAATTATTGTATTACCCTAAGATAGCGAGATTTAACTTCAGATTCAATCACCAAAATTTATGTTTCTCAAATGTAGTGTAATAATGTAGTAATGAGGCTATGTTAGAACAAGATGCCCAAGCTCCAACTCTCTTTCACTGCAGACCTAATTAATATAGTTAATGGAGATAATTTATTTGTTCAAATGTTGGCACCAAAGTCCTGCACATTATTGTCATCTTGTCTTTTCTTTAGAGACTTCTCCAGAAGAATACCTTGTACCATTCCTAACTGTGAGCGGGTGTTTTGGGTACCTCAGAGCATTAGATTCCTATTATTAGGAAAATGAATCCTGTTCCTATAGTTATTTAATATCTACCTTAAAGTTAGTCCTGTTTTTCATCTCCACTATCATTTCCACAAACACGGTCTACATTGATCTGCATCTTGACAACAGGTTAATCATGAGGCAGCAATGTGCCCTCGTTGCCAAGGAGGCCAGTGAGCTCCTGGCTACAGCAGGAGGAGCACTGTCAGCAGGTCGAAGGAGGGGATCCTGCCCCTCTGCTCAGCTCTGGGGAGCTGCCTGGAGTGTTGAGTGCAGTTCTGGGATCCCCAGGACAAGAAGGACATTGAGCTTCTAGTAAGGGTCCAGGGTAGAGCTGCGAATATGATTAAGGAACTGGAGCATTTGTCATATGAGGAAAGACTAAGGGAGCTGAGCCTATTTAGTCTGGAGAAGAGAAGGCCGAGCGGAGATTTGTTCAACATGTTCTAGTACCTGAGGGGTGATTGTAGGGAGGATGGGGCCAGGCTTTTCTCTGTGGTGTAAACATTTTAATCTTATGGTTCTCCTAAGGTAGACTGCAAGACAGTAAAACACTTCTATGAGGACAAGGCTTGAAGAGATTAGTCCAAACCATCAGATATAGCCTAGACTAAAAGACTACTCATTTGACTCCTTTACCTTATTTTTTAAGTCTGAAGTAAAGACTATTTGGAAAAATGGCTTATATATTTGTACCATGGTTCTCTCTCTGTGTTATTTAATTAGTTCTTCTAAGTCTCTTTCTGCATTGTTTCCTCCCAGAACCCCCTTCAATATCTCTTTGCAGTAATTCAGCTGCATATTAGAATATTGCAAAAGCTGTGAGTAAAACATTAGAACAAGAGAGCACCAAATAAAAATTCCCATTTGTGGATACAAACCTTCTTAAACTGCCATTATATATTTCGATGATTTTTTAGCCTGTGGGTACTATCACTATAATTTGCAGTGTATAAGTTTTAATAAGTCAATTATAAATGTAATATATGCTGCAAATATTACCACAGTAACAACTTAATAAACAGGGCCTTTTTTAATCTTATCATCAAAACAAAGTCAATGTACCGTTCCTCTAATTTATAATCAAAATGCAAAACAAAATTCAGCTTAACAGTTATAGCACGACTAAGGTGCTTCATATTATTAACTTGAAATACCTGAAGGCAAACTTGTTTTTTTTTCTAACTGTAAAAGATGCAAGACAACTATATGTATGTATCTGGAATATACATATATTTGTGTGCATGTACATGCATATATATTAATGTCCTCTCTGTCCATATATTTGGACAGAGATAATATGCATCAATGTATTCCCTGAAGTATAGTATTTCTTGGTGTAGCACGATTTTTTTATCAGAATGAGCATGGGCAGCTCTTTGTGGACACTGTGAAAATGGCAACTGAATATATACAGATGTCTCAAGAGTGATTTTGGGCAGCCACCGAAGCTCCTCTAACCACAATGTGAAACTCAGATCATGATGAAAATAAATATCATTTTCAGGCAAAAGGTTTGTGGAGACTAAATGGCTCAATCTGAGGAAAAACTATGGTTCAGCTGAGGTGTTTTGGAAAGTCTCTACTATCCTTCCAAAAAGATATTTTAAAACGGCATAATTTTGGTACTTATCTGCATTTATTTAATTTCCCTCTTATACTACTTGAATAGCAAATGGATCCTTCATGTGCCTTATGAATGGTGTGCGTTTCAAATTGTTTACACAAAAATATTCAGCACATGCTGGAGTGGAACTATCACTGAAGTCCTAAGTTAATCATCAAAACATTTTGCAGAAAAGGTGGCAATGAAGGATGACAGAAGGTAAAAGCCAAACAGAACCTGGAAGGGTTTATTATGACGCACCAAAAAATGGGGCAGTTAAAAGACAGTGACTTTAACAAATCACATTTAAGTCAGATTTGCAGGTAGGATAAAGCAGCATCGTTCTGCTCCTGATTCAACACATTCTGATGGGACTTTTTCTCTTGCTTACATGGATGAAGCTCTTGTGAAAGTGAAGGAAATTCACAACAATTTATTAAAATGCTGCCAAGACATGAGACAAAAGGAAATGCTTACATGTTTGACTCTCTCATCAGAGAGTTAAACACAAAGTTTGCCAGGATGTTGCTGTATCCTATAGTCATTGCTGCTCTTCTCCATCTCTTGAAAGCCAAAAGGTTTAATCTGGTCAGATCCTTCTTTCATTTCTTCTCATCCCTGTCCTCAGCTAGAGCAGCAAGTCGGGATACTCGGTGTAGATGAGTTACTTGGTCCTCAACCTTCAGTCACTAAAAATTTCTGCTTTCCTTACACAGCTGTGATAAGATAATAGCCGGACTAGTTGGCTTTACTAGATGCTTTCAACCTCGTTTAACAAAGAAATAACCTGCTGAGATACAAGTGAGCAAGAGTACACTGCAACTCACCCTATATTTCCTTTTTTTTTTTTTTTGGTCACTCCTCTCTTTTTTTAGACTCACCTTAAGCTTACGTGGGAGCCTGGAGAACTTAATAACAACTATCAGAGGTAATGTATTCCGACATTTGCAAAGTGTGCCTTGTCTTCCGGGCAGAATTTCCCTGTTCTCCGAAATCATCCTTCGCTCTGCCACTACCACTCACGCACAACACGGGAGAAAGGGGCATTACACACCACACTTTCCGCTGTGCCGTATCTCATTTACTCTTGCCACTGAAACACGCAATCTCTAATTAGCTTGTATTTTTTTTTCTTTTCCCCCTAAGATAGGAGAGGGGAAAAAAAAAGACATTTATTACCGACTAGCATTCATTAAAACTTGCAACGAGTTTGTTTATTGAATCTAGACGGCATTTCTTCCCCTTCTCAACCAGTCACTGCGCTGCGCACACACGTATGAGGCATCAAAAATTATACAGCGCATTACAAACGAGCTTTTAAAGCCAGGATGCAAATTAGGAATGTAAATGCGGCTCCTAAATTGGCTATGTTAATATGAAATATGATTCTTTCTAATAGAGCGCGAATAAGCCCCAGCGGTATTGATCTTTTTGTATATTTTCCCCCCGTTTCTGTGCTTCGCCCCCCTGCCTCCAGTCGAGCAGCAGTGCGTTCCCACCTCCCCAAGCCGAGGCTCATCTGGTCAAGTCGGGCTCTCTCCCCGCATGTGCCGGGGCTGAGCCGTGAGCACTAAATGAAGCGGGTAATTTGGCGCGTTGTCGGGGGGGCCGGGGGAGAGCGGGGCAGCTGACAGTGAATGGTGTCAGCTGCAGAGGCAGCAGAAAAAGCCGACATCTTAATAAAACAGCCTCGGGCAAAATCCCATTAAAGCCTTCAGAAGCTTGTTTCCCTGCAGTTGAGCAGGTAGGCGTCGTGCGCGGCGTGGCAGCCCTGAGTGCTCTCTGGGAGCCCAGTTCAAAAAAAATAAATAAATAAAATAAATAAATAAAAATTGAGTGCTTTTTTTTTTTTATTTCCCCACCACCGCCTCATTTCTCCCCCCCACTCTAAATCATGCTCCAGCCTCTGCTGCTCAGAGTCATTTGCAAGGCTGTGTGAGGTGGGAGGGCAGCGGCACCCGTGTGTGCCGTGATGTGCAGGCCCTAAGTGCTGCTGCGGCGGCAGTGGGCGACGCGGGTCCACGTGGCCCGTCCATTAGCGAGGCGGAGTAGACCGCCCGGTGACCCCTGAAATGAGGAGGGACCAGGTGGGACACCGGCAGAATGGCAACGAGCGCATCAGGACGCAGGATTTAACCCCCTTTCCATGGGAGGCTTGAGGCGGCCGCAGCCATGAGGGCCAGAGTGTCGTGGTGGCAGGTGCCGCACACACAAAGCTGGAGGTCCTGGTCCCACGGCACGTGTGGCTTCAATAGGCCAAAATATGAGGCTGCAACGGGAATTATTTTTGGTCTTTTGTAGCCTGGAGCAGTCCTACACTCATCCCTCTCTTCCCTGATGGTGCTCCCTCCATGGACAAGCCTTTGAGGTGAGAGGGTGTCTTCTGGACACCCTTTCTGGAGACCCTCTGTATATGATCCTACACTGCAGAGATCCAGTAGATACCGACTGTGCGCTCCAGTGCAGAGGGGGAACATTTCCGACCCAGCTCACACCAAGGCATGGCTGATCTGACGCTAAATAAAACATAGCAGCCTTCTAAAGAGATAGATTTGACTTTGTGCCTTTGAATGATAGAGTCACTCAAGAGAGCACAGACTTTGGCTCAAAATAGCTGAACAATAGCTGTACGTTGACCCTGTACTTTTGTGTGATGGGTCACTACCTAGAAAAAAAATGTGACTTTTTTTTTATATTAATTTCATCTATTCTTCCTATCCGTAAGTCATTGAGGCTTATGGATAACCCTGTGTTGAAAGAGGACAACTTGAATGAACATCTGGAATTTGGTGCAGCAGTTTTCCTTTATCTATCCATTTGCTGAGGGCAATGAAGCAAGAAGTTTTCCTGGCCCTTAGTTTGACCAGAAAAAAAAAAAAAAATCAATTAAACCTGTTCACACTCTGCCTCCATTTCCCCATCTGTAAGTTTTGCTTTTTCTGGGCACCACTTCTCTCCTAGTCTGTAGTAGTCAGTAGCAATAATTACAGCTCTGAAATGAGAAGGCTCTTTATGCAATGGTTAAATTACTTTGTTTTTGTCAGTGTCATGAGAGCAAGTCTGAGCCAGCTGTAGCTGGGTGCAACTTTGTGGATTTCAACAGAAGCTTCTCTGCGTTTGAGCTTTGCCCTGGAGCACAGCTAGAAAAATCTCAAATCATTCCTGTACTCTAAATTCCTACTTCTCTTTTTTTCCCCCTCTGTTCTTTTCTATCTTTATTCACTCTTTATTCATTTCTCATTTTCCCCATTTCCTTGCCTTCTTCACTTTTTATTTTAAAATGCGCTTTCTACTCTGAAAAGTCCCAAAGCATTTTCCAGCCTGCATTTCTAAAGTTCAGTTCCCCCATGAGTGCGTGTCTACTGCAGAAGTTGAACAAATGGGATTGTTCCTTCACCTCTGAAACGGAGCCACTGCTGAGGAAGAGCACTGCAGCCATCCTGTCTTAAGCATGTGCCAGGGGTCTCTGGAGAGGAAATGAAGAATAACCTTTTCACCTGAATGTACCTTTTTAGGTAAGCTGAATATAACTTGGAATTAAGCCAGAACACTGATGTTAACACTTTTTTTTTTTTTTTTTTTAAGAATAGAATTTTGGATTGTGACCAGAAATATCAGGATATTTCTTTGATGGCTATCTATTGGACTTGGAAAAGTTTCCTGCTTCATTTACATATATGTTTGTATATTGTACATATATATATGCACATATATATATATGTGTGTGTGTCTGTGTATGTACTCTGAGGCTTTGAAAGCAGAACCTCCTAGAAAGACAAATAGAGATAAACAATCCACTAGGAATGTGTTCATGATGTTAATTCTTGCAAGCATTGATGTTCCATTGCATCTCATCATATTTGCAAGGCTTTTGGTACCTCTGAGTAAAGCAGAATAAAACTGCTGTACTATAAACCCTCACAGAGGACTTCCTTTGCCAGTAGTCTGTAGAAAGATGTTATCATAGTGATGATGTGACCAGAATGTGTGCTTACGTGACACTCACAGCACGTCCGTTTGCTCACATAAGATGTTTTGCAGGACATACATTGCACATAAAATTCAGTCTGTCTAAATTTCAGTTAAGTCTCAGTAGATCTACCTGTTCTCCATGACTGTCAACCTTTTAGGCATCTATATACAATTGGCTTCTCATTGCATAAACTCCTTTTGACTAACTTTAGTCATATCCGTATGTTCAGAGGTTCATCCTCAGAGAGGTTTTCTGTCTCCTACCTGAAATATTGTAACAGTCAGGACAAGCAGCGGAACACCTTTACATTCACAGAGGAACACAAAGGAAGGTCAGAAATTGAAATAATCTAGGAAAAGATGCTGCTTTTGGTCTCCATATTGGATCTCTGACTCAAGGAATTTGGGAAGTATTTTCTGTGCCTTGATCTATCTAGCTGGTTCTCACAGGATGGATCAAACCACCAGTTTACATGTTATTCAAGTGACAATAAGGAACTGTAATCAATTTAAAAGCTTCAACAAGATTGTAACAAAGAAAACAAAAATTTTGTTTGCATCTCTAGATTGCAACTCATTTGTTATAACCCATTTTGACAGACAACTGGGATTCTAGATTTAAGTTCCAGTTGGAAGAATCAGCAAAGTTCCTAGCATCAACATCTGAGCAACTACACGTATCTTGGATGTCCATTGAAAGACCTTAAGATTAAGGGCCACCTTCTTTAGTGCACCAGATCTCCCAAGAATGCAGGAAGATGAGATTAATTGTTTTACAACTCCTTTAAATATATGGTAACCTAACAGTGGAAGTAATGTAAAAATGACAAACAGGATTTGTTGCTTTTCCACTTATCAGCCTCACAGTGTTTACTACACAAAAAAGACCAGATACAGAAAAAGGAAATCTGCTATCACTAAAGAGAGCATCACCAAATGAGTCAACTATCCCAAGCACTTCTTTTTTTTTTTCCCCTTAGATCTGTCAAGCACACACTTGTGTGCCTGTGTGTGCATGCATAAATACATATATATGCAAAAATATGTAATGGCCTGTCTGTCATGTGTTTGTATACATTTGAATCAAGTGTAAACACCAAAGCAGACAAGGGTGCATTTACATATTCAGGTACATCTACTTCTGTAAAAACAACCAAAAAGCCCTCCTCTGTATCTGTGCTCATATTTTTACATAAAGATGTATACAAACACATATGTCGCCTCATCTTTTCCCTTGTCAGAATGCTTTAAAGGAGAAGGTGGCTTTGGATACTCCATTCTGGCAGGAAACTATGCTATTTTTTTTTCCATTTAAGAAAAAATGAAGAATGTTTGTTCCAGCTTTCTTCAGCTGCTTGCATTAATTTCTGCAATGAGTTGAAGCATGCATTTTTAGATGTCTCTCACCTCCATCAGTCAGTCCATAGTAGCTCTGTAAATCATAGAAATGTGACAGAGAATGATTTCAGCTCTGCAGCTACCCTCTGGGACATGAGATAGAGCAGAATTTCCTAGTGAAAATTGTTCATAAATTAGATGCAAAGAAAATAAAACAGAGTAATTTCTTTTGAAATTTCTACAAACCAATGAACATCTTTACTGGGCAACATCCATTAAAAACTCAAATCAAATTATAAGTTATATAAAGAACAAAGTATTTCAAATAACCTTCAAACATCACACCTATTATCTTACTGCATGAACTTTAAACACATTTTGCCATGGCCTATATCCACTGAGGTCAAAAGTAAATCTTTCACATGCTTATGGAATGTATATGTTTCCTATCATGTGATAGGAGAAAGAAGGTAAGAAATATGAATATGAAATTAAGCTTGTCTCAATGAATTTGTTATAATCTAGCAGATTGTATTTTAATACAGTAAGCACAGATGCTTCCAATTTCTAATTAAAAGCATTTTCTGCTGTGCAGCCTCACCTACTTTTCTGTCTTTAAAATGGCCCTCTAGCCTCATGTTCATGAAACCAATTCTGTAATGATGGGGAAGCAGCCTGGTTCACAGAATCCCAGAATGGTTGAGGTTGGAAGGGACCTCTGGAGATCATCTAGTCCCCCTGCTCCAGCAGGAACACCTTGAGCACGTGGCATCCAGGTTGCATCCAGGTGGCTTCAGAGGAATGCTCATTGCTTAGGTCAGGTTTGTGTTCTCCTCTTTAGTTTCCATTTTCTGTGTATTTTAACATAGAATTTTTCCAAAGTAACCTCTTGAAACCTCTTGCCTGCTATGAATTTCTTGGTATGAAGCCTTTGCTCTGGGTAGCAAGGGACTTGTCACACAACATCCTCGTCATCGTTGCACCAGCCTTGGGGTGCAGGCTTGTAGGTTGCGCCTCTTAGTAATTGAGCAGTGCCAGGGAAATGGGCCCAGATTTAATTATCTACATTATCAAACTATTACTGTCATCCCTGACATCTTAAGGTCTGGATCAGTTTGCCCAGCACAGGCTTCACTCCAAAGAGGCAGCATACTGAGACCATCTTGATTTGAAGGATAATAAACTTTATTAAATATGGCCATGACATGCCATTTTATTCCAGTGCCAGGGAGAACTTACATTTTCCTTGCAGAGATGCAGTTTCAAATTTTAATTGTTTTGAACTGTCCTTAAATAGTCTCTATCTGTAAGGAGATCTTAAAAATGCTACAAGAATGCAAACAAATAAGAGAAAAATAAAAAAAACTCTGTGACCTTCTCACTGGCTTTGATACAAGAGACTTTATAATGTGGAAAATTGTGTTTGTTCTTATAAATTCAGATAGTATCTGTTATGAAGGTTTTCTACACGTAGGCAACCTAAAGGCAAGAATTTGTAGCCTTCACAGAGCAATACCTGTTTATTAATTTTTTCTTCGGATTAGTTAGAGGTAATTCTATTTTGGTCTATAACATCAATGGAACAAAACATTATCATAGAACAGTGGTCTCCCACTGCTACCTAGTTTAAGTAATCAAGCAAAAATAGAGCATATGTTACACCTTGTAATGTATTTCTCATTCTTGTATTCTTACACTATTTTCATTGTCATAATGATCCACTATATCTTTATCTGCTTGGACTTTTTATATAAGTTGTCTTCTCTCTAAGGTTTAGAAGTTAATAATTTAGCCAACAGCCATGTACTATATATTATTTTTTCACCCAGAAGCACAGCCTTTCTGAGTTACAGTCCACAGAAGATAGTTCAGCTACAAGAGAAATGGCCTACATATGACAGCAAACTTCGACTATTATTCCATGTTGCATGCTTAATTTGTGCTATGTTAGGTGAGCCTTATTCACTGTGGTCTTCTCAAACGAGTGGTTTCCACAGAACTGTTTCTGACAGACACAAGAGCATTAAGGCACCTGAGGCTTATGTTCGACAGCATCCTGGGAAAATAGCTTGTGAATCCATTGTATGAAATGAGAAGTAATATGAACCGCAGTCATTATTTACAGAAAAATACAAGCAGAGGTTCCTGCTATAGTGTTTGATGCAAATCCAAATGAGTGTGCTAAGTCCTTGGTTTAACTGTGTTGTCCCTATAAAACCTGGGTGCAGATGCCCTTCCACTTAGGGCATGAAGTTGCAGAAAAATCAATGGGAATTAGGTGCCTGAAAGCCATTATGGTTATAGCCCTTACTATATTATTTCTCTTCCAGGAAAACAGCTTATTGTATTAAGAAGTTTTTGTTAGGAAAAATATAATTCTATTTTCCCCTGACTACTTTTTCTATTCAGTTGGAATTTAGGACACTTTCTCCTGTATTGATATCAATCTCTTTCAAAAGGAACTCGCATCTTAAAAATGGCACCAAAACATCAGTAACCAAGATACAGTCACCTGAGTTCAATTTTCCAAGCCATGTTAGAGTTATAAGATCTCAGTTCAGTTCCTTAAACATTTCCAGCTCTAATGCCATTTTAGATACCTTAAAATACCCTGTTTCATATCCACTCACCAATGCAGAAGGGTACAAACTCCTTCAGGTTTCTCACCACAGCTCCTACCCCATGCAGATGTCTCAGCCTTCCTTGAGCTTCTCAAATGGCACTAAATGTCTATGCATAGTCATTGTCCTTAAAGTCTTAGAGAGAATAATATTAAAAAAAAAAAAGATAATAGAATGTTTTAGCTAAATATCAAGATAAGAATCTATTCCAAACTCCATGGTCTGTTTGACTGGAATAATTTTCTCCCAAGAGAAGCAGTGGAAGCCTCAATATTTGAATTATTTAAAATTAAAGTGGGTGAAGAGTTGGAGAATCTTGCAAGGATCAATTCTGTATTGACAAGGGGATGGACTTAGCTCAACTGGCAAGGTGATTGAGTGATCTAAGAAGTGAAACTATGACTTTAATTAGTGTTTATTGTTTTCTATGTATAAAATAGTGATAGTATATTGTTAGAATTAATTCTTTTCACTTGGAAGCGATGAAATTGGGAAGTTTGAAATATCATTTTCAGTTTTGTGGGATAAATGGATGTGCTTTTTTTGTTTTTTTTTTGGATTGTACACATGGTATATTAGGATCTATGACAAACCCTCCTGAGAAGGGAAGAGGGAAAGAAGATAATGCTAATCGTGAAGATATTTTAAGTTATATTTTTCTTTCAACAATTCTTTTTGGGGAAAATGCCAGTCAAACCGACTTCTTAGATCTCCAGGTCCAGGCTTCAGACACCAAAATGCATGTCTGTGTTGCTCCTCTGACTCACACCAAGGATATGAGCCTTGGCTCTAAGGCATAAGTGATGTAAAACGAGTCTTGGACAAAATTTCATCATGGAAAATTCACAATGATGATGATGAAACTTTGGAATAGGGGTATGGAGTTGTACATCTGAATCCTTGAAGATATTCAAGATTGAATGATTTGATGGAACGTCAAAATTAGCATTACTTTGAAGAGTGCTTGTGGACCAACTGGACATTGCCCTCTCAAATTTCCTTATAATAATTAGTATATAAATAACTATACAGAGAAGTCCAGGAGGAGAATTACCATTTTCACACTGTACAGATGATCTTGAGCCTGGATCTAGAAGCAAAAAAAATTAAAAATTAATTGTAGAGATCAAATAAAAAATATAAAATAAAAAACAAAATTTTTGTTAACTTCACTATTTTCTTTGTATGTCTCTCACAGAACTGCCAAGATTTGATCCTTTATTCATCTAAGGATTCAATAGAAAGAAATTCAAGTCAAAGCTACATTACAAAGGCTTTAAAATGGTTTGCAATGCTCAATATATATGCAAGTCACAAACTCTTGATTCTTTAGTGTCAGAAACCAGGAATTAATCCTGCAAACACTTAGTATTTGTGCCAATGACTCAGTGTCAGATGCATTTTGCCAGGCAGAGGTTTTATCTTCATTTCACTTTTAAAATCTTTTATTTTCCAGTGACGTGGATCTCTGACTTGGCCTTTTCCATGCTATTATGGTAAAAATAATCATCCCATATTATGGAAAAGAATTATCCAAAGACATTTGGATTATGGCCAATCAAGTGTATTTCTATTTCTAATTTTCACTATTAAGTGAAATTAGAAAAAACCCTTAGGTTAGACAATTGAGATTTGATTGATATCCACATCAGATGACCCTGCATCACATTCCTGGTTCAACACCCATGTGTCCATTCTTCATCTTTGCTAAGCTGGTGTCTCTGCCACCAGTGTCCATGGGGTTTTAATGAAATGATATCTTGGCTTTTACTGTAACATGACCTTGATGAGATTAATTGTATTAGAAAGTTTTAGTATAATGGAATTAAATCAAGTTCCCATATATATCCAGATAATAGATATGTTCAAAGCTGGAAAAAAAAAGCAAAGGAAAAAGTGATCTTTCCTAATTAAGAGACAATTTTGAACCAAAGTTCACTGAGAAGATATTGAAAATAAGTATCAATCACAAAATAGAAAGCTCCCTTTGACTAATGTCCTTTTCTACTTCTCTATAGGAAAGAGGGGGGAAAAGATTTTTTTAAATGGTTATTATTGCTTATTTAAATATGGACTGTAAGACAAATGACTTTTCTGTAACTGCAATGATTAAAAAAGGAAGGTGATGGTTGAAAATTTCTTTCAGAGCAGAACTTTCTGGAATATTTTACTTAGATTCCAGGAATATTATCCAGAAAAAAAAATCCTTACCAGTTTGTTGAGGCAGGTGAAACTGAGAAATAGCTAAAAGGTAGTTTCATAACTAAAGAATGATCTAGGATATTTTATCTTCCTTAAAAAAATACTCGAATCTGACTTTTCAAATAATTTCACTATTAGCTGAATTGCTTGCTGACATTATCATTACTATTTTTTTCTAATCATCTGTTTGAAACAACATAAATAAGAATGAATCTCTAAAACACATTAAAACCTCAGCTTCTTGGGCATTTTAAGAACCCAGGATCACCAGTCACTTCAGAAAACCTTGATCAGACCTGAGAAATTTAGATTTGAGGGCTTGGCTTTCTATTTATTTCTTTTCATATACTGCAGTTGGGAGATTTTTTTTTTCATTTTTTTATCCTGAATATTAATACCTACTGAATGTCTATTCAATTCTGATAAGAGCTTTCTATTAAAATAAATAACCAATAAATTAGGTCATTCACCAGATATCCAATACCAGTAAGAGTGTGAAGAAAATGTCAATGTTAAATAGTGCCAGTGAATACTATTACAGAAAAAATAAATATTTAGGCACGTGGATATAACCAGCAATTCAGGCAAAATCTTCTCCACTGTTACTAAAGTTTATTGTTTTAAAAATAAAAAAGTTCTGATTAGAGCTAGTCAGTAAGGTGTTGCACTTCTGTCTAAAATCTTCAAGAATTCTCCAGAAAAGAATAGAAAAGAACCTTTGTAAAACTGTTACCAAAATATATTTCTTTCTACTGGAATGTTATAGCATTCCCTTGCAGGAGTCCCATTTGCCCCTTGAGCAAAGGATGGCAACATCTCCTGTTCTTATAAACTAGTAAAACCACCTTCATTTAGTTTTGGGGTTCACTATCGAAATGAAGGAAAAGGAGTTATTTTCTGCTGGTTATGATATTGTAGTCATGTCTGCATTTGAGAGCAGTCCTTTATGAGGATTTTTCAAAGACTATTGTAAGGAGATTCAGCTGTGTTTGGAGAGCTTGTGATGAGCTCACTGTTTATGTATTTCAAACATTAATTTCTCTAATAGACCCTAATTGCTCTGCCTATGACCAAAACATTCACTAAAATCTAGTACTGTACCTTTTGTTGGTAGAAGCTCTACCCTCCCAGAGACTTTGAGAGCATCTGTTCAGAAGAAGGAGATCATGGTTAACGCCGGGATTTAGGAATCAAGGCATGGTCATTTTAGCTTGGTCATGAAGCTATGCTTCTAGGTATATGAATTACTTTGAGTTTCAGCAGTTTTTTTCTATCTAGTAAAAAGACAATTATGTTTAATTGCTACATATAACTGTTTCTGCAACATTTGCTGTATTAAAAAAGACAATATTTTACTACATATTTAATTGAGCACAGGACAAACTAAACTAATATTAATTATATATCGAATAAACCAATTCATATTGTAGGTGCCACAAACCTCTACTTTGGCTACAGCAGCATTCTGAATTTTTGTTTTGGAAAAAAAAATCTAAAAATAACCATTTAGATTCAGTCTCACATAAATTTTACTGTAAGGTAGAAGGGATCCAAGAAAACTTTCCTCTCTGCCACATGGCTAAAGTTCAGTTTTGGTCTATGAGAAGGTAGTGCATCTGAAACAGATCTCAGAGCAAAGGTGCATCGCTGCTGTGGTGGTGTCAGAGCTATAAAAACGTGAGATGCCACCAAAGTGACCCAACACCACCCAGCACTGGCTTCCAAGCTTTCTGCTATCATTCTCATATGTGATGCCCAAGAATCCTCCCTCTGTTCTTGTCTTTGCTGAGAGGAGCCTCCATGGAGGCTTCTTCAAGGAGAAGACTGAGCAATGGAAGCTTGTCGTATTTACTGCTTTATCCTCTGCAGGTCCACAGCATGGGGAAAAAACTGCTGTGAAAGGGGAAAATGCTGCTTTCCATCATTGGGAAGCAGCATTCAGGGCAGACTTTCTCACTTTAGGAAATTGCAGCCTTCCCTGCACACAAACACAGAATCCGGATGGCGCCTCAACCAACCTTTCAAAATCCGTTTTTTGACTCGAGGCTAATTACAGCCTGGCATTGTGGGGAATGCAGAGAGTGTCCAAGTCATTGAAACCAAGCCTTTAATTTGGCATTTCCTCCTTATTAAACTGTCGGTAATTTGGTACATGAGAGGACTGCTCCTGCAAACAAGCGACCCGGCCCCCACTCCATCCTCTTATACTACAAAGCTTGCATTTTTCACAGTGGATTAGCAAGTCTAGACATCCTATAAAATGTCAATGAACGTATGGATCTCCAGTGCGTATTTCTCAGGAGAGCTCTGCTTGTTTGCAATGCTGCTCTCTCAGCCCGATCAATACAGCCACAACAGCCTTTTGCATTTTCTCTCAGAAAGCAGAATCCCAGTCATTGAAATTTTTTTTTTTTTTTTTTTTTTTTCCTTTCCAAAGCATTTAATGAAATACTGGAGGCAGAGGAAGTGTGTGGGGGGGAAAGTAAGATCATATGCTGAGCACCCAGGGAAGTGGCGAATAAAGTATTTTATTTTAATTACTATTACTAACCACGAAGGCACGATAAGAATTATCTTGAGAAAAATCATACCTCAGGGGCAAGACAAGGACTGGGGGAAGAGAAGGGAAAGGAGGCACAGCTGAGTGCGAGAAGCCCCACGGGATGTGATTATCTCCTGATAACAACATCCCTGGACTTATTACTATTATGAAATTTCATTTTTTCCATTTTTTTATATACACAGATACATATATAAATTATTTAGGTGAAGTGTTTCAATTCCCTGCAAACTGCGAGTTTGCATTAAAATGCTTCAACTGTGAGATTCCCAGGTATATTAATATCCACCCTTTTAGGATGTTGAGCAGTCCATCAGAATAAGCGCTTCATCCTCAGCTGTTTTATGATATTATTACAATGTATTTTGGTTGGGGAATGGTGGGTAGAACAAGTTTTGGGGGAAATAGACTTGTTTAGGTTCCATTTGGTTGCTGGAGGGGAAAACTCCACATAAAATGACTCTGACTGTTCAGTAAGGCATCCTGATTTCTCATTATTATTATTTTTTCCCAGCACAACTCTATTTCTTCTCTGCTTCTTAAAAGTCCTGAGTCCCTTCCCGTCTATTTTAATAAAAACGAGAGGGGATTGCGGCCACAAGACATAGTCACCTCAAGAACTATATTCAGATTTTATATGTTGAGTTTCCTGTCAATTATATATTAAAATGATGTGGGATGGATTCTGTTACTGAAAAAAAAATCAATGAAAAAATGTGATTTAATAATTTTTAGAACTTAAAAATATGCAAGAAATTTAGCTCCACTTTTTGTTGGACTCACATCTCATGCTTACATTGTTTTAAATTTCCTTTTAATATCTTTAATTTTTCAAAAAATTTAAATTCTGATTTAGGTCACTGGTAGTAACTCATTAATGAAGCAGAAGACAAAGCCCTCTCATGGCACTTACTGAACATCCCAAGTTGCTTTTAGGGGCAACCTTAAAGCCTTTTCGACTTAGTGTGGACGTTATAGAAGGGGATGCATAACTTCTAGAAGACTTTGAACTCAACAGGTAAGTGTCATATGTTCAGTCAGGACCGACAGAATTATATATACATTCTCCTGCCTCAGCCAAAAAACATGAACTTTGGTTTACTCATTTTTCCCATGTGATAAGTTCACAAATTCTTGTGCAGAAACATGCTGACTTTGACATTTTTAGAAGAAAAAACAAAACAAAACAAACAAAACAATACCACCAACATAAATTGTCAAGAAAAATACTCATTTACCTTTTTTTTTTTCTAGCATAAAAGCAGGTGAGACTCATATCTGTGTTTGTGGGGTTTTTTTATGCTTCTCCTTTCTGTTTTATTGGAATAAGTGAGTGCTCAGTAATTTTATATGCTTGTATTGCAGTTTGTTTTTAATATAAACATACCCTTGATGAGGCTCCACCAGTTGTGCTTTTCTTTCCAATGATATGTACAGGTAAAATTCACACTGGGGAAGGTGCATTTTATGCAGTAATGAAAACAGTGCTGATTCTCACATCAGTTTCTGCATTCGCAGCAGTTTCATGACTTGATTCTTATGTTGTTCCGATGCTGCTTTATCTCTGCTGACATCACTGGAACCATTTCTGATGCATATTTGTGCAAATAAAATCAACCCGTCGGAGCTCATCTAGCTGCTATTCTTCAGTGAGGATCTAGTGAAAAAAACATGAGAAGTAGATAGAAGATAGTGTTTTACTGGCCTTTTCTTATCCAGTTGAAGTGTTTGGTGAGAGGATACCACCCTTGACTCATTCTCCACTTTATCAGTAATATGTAGGCTTACTGGAGATACACATAGCTAGAGACAAAAATTCAATTCCAACCTGCGGACCTAGCTACCCTGATGTGAATAAGGAGATCTGTGGTTTTACACAACTAAAATAGAAATAAACCACCAGATACTCATTTATAAAACCTTCTGTGGCTCTTTCAAACCAAATAAAAGCATATTTATTTAATCCAGGAATATGGAGTATCATAAACCTGATGGAGTATATGCAGGAATTAAAATTGTTTGAAAAGAGAGGGATCTGTATATTCCACCATTTAACATGTTGAGAGAGAGGGAGAACCGAGGCTGCTGAAACCATCGTGGGGCTCTGCCAGTCTGGACTGGTCTCTGCAAAGTGGTCCAGCTTCTGCCCTAGGGGCTAGGAGGAATTTTGCAGCAGAAGCCAAGGATGCTCTGCAGTTTCCTGTTTCTAGATTACATGCTGGGATTTGTCCCACCTACTACCGAGGCTTCCTTAGAAGGCAGCAGTGCCATTTATAATTGGAAGTTAAGCCTTAAGACTTCTGTGCAGCTGGGGTCATATCTATATTACGCATCTGATATCCTTTTGACATTCGGTCTTTCCTACAAAATGGGACCTGTACCTGTATATGTAGCAAAACAGCTACATATCATCATATATAACATCATATTGCAATGTTAAATAACAGCTCTACCGTAATGCAGTGTGATCTTAATGGTGGATAGGGCACCAGAAACACATTTATCACATCCCATACGTTTTACAGAATGGTATCAGCTCCTGTTATTATCATCCCAAGATTTTTTTTCCCATTGAGAAGAATGCACCAAGAAAGCTCTACTGTCCTAGTAGGTTGTTCTCATAGGCCGATGTCCTTTTGGAAGGCTGGCTATAGCAGAAAAAGTGAACAGGTACATAGTCAAGTACATCATTAACATGAAATTCAACTATTTTGCGTCACTATGCAACATAAACATTCAGTGCAAATATCGCAGAACACAGAGCTAGGCAAATTTGGGTCTATAAAAGGGGTACAAGTAATTAGAAGAAAACTAGAGGACCAAGACCATACACTGCATTTCTTGAGAGGGCATCAATATTTTACAGTAGGATATAGATACACTGTGTAGAATTCAAAGGAATGCCACAAAACTGATCCACTGGTTGCAAAACAAGCAATACGATGTCAGACTTAAGGAGATCAACATAGATTATCAAAGGGAAAGTGCAGAGGTGAGTTGATCACTGCATGAAGTACTTACAAATGTTTGATAGCAGGGAGCTGGTCATCCCTGCTAACAAGGGCACAACAAGATCCCGTAGTTGGAAGCTGAAGTTTATATAAATGGACCTTTGAAATGAGATACAGTTTCCTAGTATTCAGAAGATGGCACCTAACCAATATAGATTCACTTGGTTTTTGGATTTATTTAAAGTATAATTATGTATCTTTTTATCTATACTTTTTGATTCGGCTGTTAAAGTAATTGCGGCCTGTGTCAGCAGAAGGGAAAGGAGGACTCCCAATGCAAGTTGAAGTCTCAGGAAGGAATTAATGATGCTCACAATACACACAGTTCTCTATTTAGACAGTGTTTACAGTCACATTTCATGTTTTAGGACCCTGGTATTCGTGGTGAGACATTTTTCCTCCAGGGCACTACTGGCTGTTAGCAATTTGCCTTCTTTCAAAATGTAAGAGGTGATGTTGGTGGGTAAAGAAAGGAAGTTTGGAGGCTTAGAGGTGATGAAAAAATCCTCTCATACTCCTGTCAGGGTTCCTTGCTGAGATATTCAGAGTAAAGTTTAGAATGAGGAGAGAGATGTCTGTTATATCACCCATCGAGGAACTGGATGCCTGGCTCCTTGCCGGGAGCTCTTTGCTCCGATCAACAGGACATGTCTCATCTAAGGAGATCCAGGATAGCTGCCTATGGTTTCAAAAGCTAAACTTACTCCAGGTGTCTTTTCTGGCCTTAGCTTCAGTGGAAGTGTGAATATTTACACAGCTGGTTTATGATATTAGTTTCACACAGGATCATTTTTTTCCTCAAAATATAGCTAGACCATTAAGGATCCTGAGTACCTTTAAAATGGATTTAATTTTGTCATGCACTTCTGAAAAGTTTGTCCATCATTTTCTGCTCTCCAAAAATCTTTGTTACTCCTTTTTTGATCATTAATTCTCTACTTAATTGCCATCTTCACTCAGTTTCCCACAATTATTCCAACAGACTTGTCCTAAGAGTGTAAAACTTGCTCAGCTCCCACCAGCACTTCTGATCTGGCCTCCCTGAAGTCGATGGGATTTCCAGCACTTAGACTCTTCTTCCCAAAGCATTTTATCTTCCGCTTGTCTGTGTTGAATTTCATCTGCCATTGTGTTGCCCAATTACCTACAGTAGTTTAGTTAGGTCCATCTGGAGTTCCTACCAATCCTCTTGGGCTTGGAGTAACCTAAATAATTTTGTGTCTGTGTCATAATAACCATAAAATAATTCTGTGTCAAAACAATTTTGTAAATTGGTGTTTCAACATTTGTCCTGAGTGCAGCTGAACAAAACCCTTTGTGTATAGCTCCAGTCTTTGCGCCTCAAGGACTCCCCTATTATACACCTGTTCTTGACAGATTGAGGCCTAAAACAGGATAGCTTAGTCACATATTAACCAGCAGGAAAAAAAAAAAGTCTCTCCTTTTTATTAATGCCTGCCTACTAGTTCAGTGTTTGGAATTCAGTCCTACCTATAAATCAACATCAGAGACTACAACCCAGTGTGTTCAAGAGCTTTGTTTAAACATCAAAAGAAGAACACAGACAAGCGCTATGGTAGAAATATAACTAATCACTTGCAAATACATCTTTCCTGTCAGCAGGAGCTTAACCTTTTTGTTTAATGTTACTGGAGGAAAATGCACTTATTTCCATTCTATCCATTTTCTGTAAAGCAATATACAGGTTCGCTGTGAAAAATGATCATATTTATTCCAAATATAACACAAGCCTAGGAAAATGGATTTTAACAATATTCAGTTGACAGAAGATTCAAGGAATCATATTATTTGCAGATTTCAAGCCTACAGAATGATAAATAAGAGCATGAGTTACTGAGCTTGCTAAACGTGTCTAGATAACCCATCGCTTGATAAAATGACAATTGATTAAGGAGGGGAAATGTATCTCGGGCTTTAGCTTGTTTGTTGACTAGCAATGAACACAACGTGATTGCATGTGGCGCATTGATTGGATCAATTTAACTTCACACTCTGCTCCTGGCTTTCTTCGCTCATAGGGGACTCCGCAAGGATTTAGCCGTGATGTGCAGAAAATCCTAGAATCTATAGACTATTCCTTTTAATTTGAATGCTGCAGATTAAGGATGAAAGATTGGTCACCTATAGGATTTACGACTTCAAAGGAGAGGAAAATAAAAGAGACACAGAGGGGAAAAATACAAACAAAGAACCCCTGTGAGAAAGAAGTAGAAACGCAGCCTTCTACGAGATGTTGGCTTGGGTTCGATAGAATTCTCGAAATCTGATTTTCCACCTACTCACACAAACTCCACTGAATTCAATAGCATTACTCCTCATTTACACTTTGGAAAGGGAAAGCAGAATCCAGCCTGCTATTTCTACTCCAGCATAGTTCATTGCCAGCAAATACACACACACAAATCACCATGTTCCTGATTAACTCTCTTCTTTGGGACTTGATGCTGTGTTAGTCAATAGGAGTTTACCACTGAGCAGCAGCATGGGTTTTGTGGGTGAGACTTGGACCTCTGTATTCCTCATAATCGGTTTCAGGAAAAATAAAAATATGTGATTCATCAGCATTAAGCAATTTAATTGCCTAATTACACTGAAGATAGGGCCTTCCCTTAGAAGACACGAGTTGCCTTGGTCCTGTGCAAGTTTAAAACTCAGTGGAGTATAGCCAGCTCCCCAGCATTCAACCCTAATTGGAAATCTCCGGTGGAATTGCTTATCTCCTAGGGGACTTGGTCTCACTTGGTTCATCTTCTCACTTCCATCCCACTACAAGAAATGAGCAGCAGCTCATTTTCAGATATTTTTATACCACCTGTAGAGGAAATGTACCCAAGCTGCCGGTAGCAGGAAGCCTGCTCTCCTGTTGCAATCAAGAGAGGGAGTAGCTGAAATTGTAGAGTGATACATGGTAAAATTAAGCAGCAGTCATGCTTCTAAATTAGGTGGCAACCACTTGTCACAGCCTCTTCATACCTTTCCATCTTGACTCCATTCTGCATCTTGAAAATGAGATGAAAACCAAAATTATATTATTTTCCTGGCCTTTATTTCTTCCCCTCATTTTCCTAGTGTTTTGTTCTGGTAACTGTTTACTCATCCTAATCCTACAGACCACTTCAGGCTGCAACTTAAATGAAAGCTACCCTGCCAGGCAGGACTGCCTTGCATTGCCCCTGTCATAATGTAAGCTACAGTTCTTTCATTTCCTGGAGTGCTAATGGTAAAAATACAGCAATAGTGAGCATCACAGTCTGCACAATACATTATAAATAAAGGTACATGTGCTACAGTATTCAAGATAAAAGGTATTAAGGTTACTGTAGGGGTACTGTAAAATTTAGTGTTCTGTAGAATATGCTAGTAGTTTCTAAAACAGCAGTCAGATACTCGTTAGATACAGAGAAAGAAACAAAGAAAATTGAGAAAAGAAACTGTCAATAGCACAAGCCCTCGAAGCCTTCAAAGGATTCAGGTCTGATCTATTTGCCCTTTTCAGTAATGCTTTTTTTTTCTTTTTTTTCCCCTTTTTTATGAGTTGATGAGCTGTTCCATCAAAATCACAACATGAGGGGAAAAAAAAGGTATTGTGCATTGCAGAACAAGTCAGTCACTGCAAACTCTTCAAAAAAAGTTTTTTCCAACACCATGCCACTTAACATAGCCAAGTTAAGTAATGTTAAGATAAACATATGCACTTCTTGGTCACTCGTGCTTTTGGTTCTAGGTTGGTACAGTCCCTAATGCTCCAGGATCCTATGGTGAATGGACTTCCAAGCAACTGCGGAAAATTGAGGGTGACCATATCCTCAGTAGTGGAGCCTGTAAAAATCACATCCTTGTTCATTTTTTCTTTTTTTGGCCTTTTATAACCTTTTTCAATCTCAGCACCTTCATATATACCTAAAGTAACCAAGACAGACACTTGTGCAGTACCCCAGTTTTTTTACACTGCTTAGTCTCAGAAGCCAGAGCAAGAGGTTTTGGCCACACGATCATATAACTGATTTTCTCTTTAAAAAGATAAGGTGGGATGTTCAAATTTATCCTGTATCTATCTGCATTGTTGGTGTTTCAGTCTCATGTTCAGGAATAGAGTTAATTCAATTATAAGGCTTCTGAATCAAGTGTAACTGAGGCCCCGATGGTGTAAATGTCAGTACTGCTTGAATTCTGCTTCTATCCCAGCACGTTTTCATGGCAGTAGCATTTTGGCTTTGCTGAACCCTCCAGAAATCTTCAGTCAAGAAGCCCATGTGGATGAAGCTGGAGCAAATGGCAGATGATTACGTACAATTTAACTGACTGAACTATCTCGTTCCTTCCTCTATTGTAAATCTTCTCATTCTTCCCTTGTCAAAACCCCCACTCACAAGGTATCTTTGTGGTAACATTTGTGATTACTTATCTGAAATAATATTGCAATAATATTTATTGATTTATTTTTAATTTGTTTTAGATTGTTCTTTTTTAATCTTTAAGTTGAAGATTTAAGCAGGGCAAGTTACACATCAATCAGTCTATCTTTAATTTAGATTCAAATATGAGGACTGATCCTATCAAATGTAAAATTTACATCTAAGAGAGCCATACAAGACTTCCTTTTTCAGTCAAGGAAGAGAATGAGGATTCACCACAAGAGAAAGTTCCCTGGACAATCAAGTTGTTTGCATTGTGCTTAAGAAGAGATAACTAAGAAGAAGGGGACAAGAAAGGGTAAATTTCTGTACTTGACTCATGTAGGTGTTACAGGAAGTCAGTCTGTATTATCATACATATTGTGCTCGGAATCTTCCTCTCTACCTGCATCTGGGCTAAAATGTTTATGCTCAAACACTGACTATGCCTATACAAATAGACCAAAACAATTTCCAGTGTCCCCTAATCCCTTCCTTTGCTTCCTGTTGCTCAACTTGGTCCAGTTTCCATAGCCAGCACTTATGTGTTCTGCAATAGTGCTGCAGACTATTTTTTTTTTCTTCCTAAAGTCATTGCATTTTAAAATGCTTTGGATGTGTTTGTTTCTTGTCTATTTTTTAAATGACTTGTCAACAGTTTCCCATGGAGACAGAAGAGGGACTGAGGGGAAGCAGATTTTTAATGTTAGTGAGTACTGCCTGCCTTCTCTGTTGAGTTAAGGTACAATAAGATATAAACAATTAGAAGCAAGTGTTTCATGCTTGTTAAAACATCAGGAAAGATCTGGGGCTTCTTTTCTTCAAGGCCGTGTGTGTTAAGACAGAGCCATGGTGGATGATAGCAAGTCTTGACTTAACTGGCAATTTAGACACACATATTCGATGGGACCAGCTAATCTGCAGACTTCTAGGAAAATCAGTTAACCTACGCTGTCTTTCAGGGTTCACACTTGCCATCATAAACCCTTCACAAATCAAATTCTCTTGTACAAGTGAATCCTGATTGGAAAAAAAAAAATGAAAAAAAAAAAAGAAAAAAAAAAGAGAGGATTTTTGAAACATTTAGCAGGCATGGAAAGGTACAACTCAGAATTTAATCTTTCCCATGAAAGTCAAAGAGTTGTTAAAACACTGTCTGTGCAAAGGAGCTCATCTGAGGCACTGATCAGTGCTTCCCTGGAGACACCCCTGGGTGCTGGGGACAGACAACACCATGACCATGGCAGGAAGGTCTCCTTGCCTTCAGTGAAGGACAAAATCCCCTTCACCCCTCAGAGAAACAGAATCATCTCCCAGCACCCCACTCCTTCCCCGTTACTGTTGCGTTTCCATGAGCGCAGATGAAATATATTGAAAGTGACAAATTAAAAGGATGTTTAAAAAGAGGTTTCAGCGTCTAGGAGGAAAGGGAAAAACCCTCTCCAGAGCTCTAAGCAGCCAAAACAACAGTGCAGAGTGCTGCGGGAAAAAAATATCAAAATAAAAAACCTCCTTACATGTGCTGCTTTTTCAACAGACAACAAAGTCCAATTTTGGAGGTGCTTTCCTTCCAGTCAGAATACTTTGTTATTTGTCTCTAGTACGTAGGTCTTCAGCATTAGTCAGTTGAATAACACACTAGCTTTTTAAATTGGTATTGATGTAGCCTCACAGAATTTGGCTCTGCTTAAATAGGAAGAATCAACATCCAGACCCTACTCTGAGATAATTTAACTCTAAATTTCCTTTCAGTTACTGGAAAATCTACAGTTTGGTTCATTGCAATTTGCATTCATCCCGTAATGTTTTCTTCATGTCATTAAATTGTCAGGCCTATAGATGTATTATTCATATGATCATTGCTTCCAGATACATAAAGTCTGTCATTGCTTGGTTGGGGCCCAATCCTGTGAACACGTGTATGTACGTTACCCTCAGCACATCCTACCCCTGAACAGGATGACAAAGGTGAAGGGAATGCTTAGTCTTAGTCTGTATGTACCTGTTTTTAGGATTGGGCATCCTGTAAGTAAGAGCTGACATATCAGAGTACTTTGCTTTAAGTTATTTCTTCTTTATTATTCCCTTTAAAAATATAAGTTGATTTTGAAATAAAACTTCCCTCTGAAATGTAAAGTTCAAACATTTATCTTAAAAAGGGAAAGTCAATGCCAAATCATTTAATGTTTCCGCTTTTCCACCACTTTAGTTCAATGAGAGTATTAAAAGGATGTGGTTGAATTTGCACGTAGTTCTGCTCCTTGCATGAACTGAATATACAAAGAGTTGATCATTTGCTGCCTTTAAAAATCCCAGCTACAGATGTGAAGTCAGTATGAGGCGGTGTAAGAAGAGTGAACTGGGGTTCCACAGGACTGAATAAACATCCCTAAATCATGGGACTTAATATGTTCGAGTATGTGGTGGTCTTCAAAGCATGGGAGAAATATTGAGCACTTCAGTGCTCAATAGTAACTTTCAAGTGTTAAAACAAAGGAATACATATGTATGCATATGCTGTGCCTCAAATTTAGCAAGAAGAAAAAATCCTACCCCTTTATCTACATCCTTGGAGTTTTCTGATAAACACTCTGGTAGCTGCTAGCTAAATGTGCTTACCTGCAGTAGGCAAAGCTCTGGCTAAATGCAGTCCCCTTTAGACACTGATCGGATTAATAACCTGCAACGCACAAGCTGGAGCCCTTCAAGCACAGCCAGTGTCTAGAGGCATGAACCCATTCAGCAATCTGTGCCCATGCGTAAATGCACCGGCTTCCTCCTTCTCGCCATGGGCAAATGCCTTCGTGTTGAGAACAGGACACTCTTTGCCACTCCAATTACCTTCCTCTGCTGCAGTCGTTACAGTTGTGACGGGCACTTGGACGAAGGCAATGTCACCTATGGAACTGAGCTGCTCGTAGGGCGGCCTTTGGAAAATAACAAATTGCCATAATAGAAATATTAAAATAGCTCTTGGTGCTCAAAGAGATGTTGGCTGATATAAGTCCTGATCTCATTGATAGCACCCATTGCCTTTCACACCTTTCAGGACGTGGCACAGGGTGTTGCTACCAGCACAGAGAGATTGGGCAGTCTTCAGCTGCTCTGGCCCGCAAACGTCTTGATTTATAGCAGTAGCAGCATAAGGAATTAGGGAGCTATTTCCAAAATTAACTGGACCCAACATGCCTGGACAGACTTTATTTTAGGAAAAGCTAAGTAATTACTTATAACCAATTTACTAAGTATCCTTTTACACAGACTTAGCCGTTATTATTGTTCCATTTTAATTGCTGATGATTCCCTTATTTGTGTTTCTTTAGCTGAACGCACTGATTGAAATATAAGGGTGCTTCTTTCAAAATAAAATCCAAAGCGGAGCAATAGCAGTTCAGCCCTAAGCCTTTTCCTATTAGTGATAATAAACAGTTGCTAATCCGTAGCAACACTAAAGGACGCCTTACTCTGCAGACTGTCATATCCTTTAAGAGAGGGAGATATTAAACACAGTGCATCTCCTCCTAGTGGCAACACAAGGGAAATCACAAATTCACTTGGTTGTACCACTGTGACAGAATGTCATTTCAATTGCCTTATTAACCATATGAAAAAATATATCACAACAGTGAGAAAACTTCTCAGTTATCTATATCTTACCCCTAAGGCTATTGTCATGAGCCAGTGGCATACTAAGGAAAGAGTACTAATTCAGTTGTCAGCTGCCTTGCTTATTAAACAGGAGGAAAAATACCAGCAAGAAAATTGAAACAAGTAATAAGGGTAAGAGAAAGGTCTGGCTACCCTTGTCCACTTGATTTCTTAAATTAAACAAAAACAATTACTTGTCTTGCTTTCCCTGTCACATAACATAGTAGTGGTAGTATCATGCTGTCTTGTAATTGAGTATTTACTCTGTTTAAAGTGCTACATGGGTTGCACTTTAAAAACGTAAGTGCTGGAATATTATCCTCTGAGTTCACGACCTGCATTGTAAACCATAAGAGGAGCAATGATCTGCTAAACCAAAACATGTTCAAGGTCTGGAAAGAGCAGGCTCAGTGCTAAGAAATAAGGAAACCTACTGTTTTTTAATATGGGTAGTCTATTTTTGTTGTTATTTTGCTTTGGTTTGTTTCTTTTTGTTTAACCATAAGCAAATTCTTCATAGCTGTAGGTCTGCCATCTTCTGGTGTCTGTTCCACAGAGGTCAGTGAATTTTCTAATTTCTCCTCTTATTAAATGCAATGTCTTTTGAGTGGCCGTGGGCAGTGAGCATTGAAGAGGGTATTCAGTTTCCTGAATTTACTGTCTTTTTTCAGGCCTCTGCTGCTTGAGAAGCATGCAGATCTCTCATAAGTCCAATGTTAGGTCTGCCCACCTTGTGCAGATCTCTCTGTGTATCTCAAATGCCAGTGCATCTCAATTTAGACCACTTAACCCCAAGAATAATTTAAAAAAAAAAAAGTTATGATTTGAGATGGACAGTCTTTTACTCAGGCTTTAAAATCCTAAGCTGGGATCCAGAATGGAGAAAAAACACGTCAATCTCAGAAGAGAGAATCTTTTTTTCAGATAACATGTTTTTCTCCTCACCCTTTTGGTGTCTGATATTGGCTACTGGAGACAGCGAGGCAGGTTCAGTTCATGTTTAAGACACCAGGAATGCAAAGTCTTTGCCTAACCATGGGCATCTGCCAGAATCTAAAATAACATGGAATATTCTTCATAGCCTTGAACCACAGCTCTGCTGCACTGCATATCCTGTAGTTCCCATGCCCATTCCCATAGGGAATCACTGCTCTGCTGGGATTTTTGCTCAAGGATAAGTGACAATATAAAGTGAAGGAAAATAAACCACTGAGAAGACAGAAAAATAGTTTATCATGCGTACTGGGACAGGGTGGAAATATTTCTAGTAGTATGGATAAGATTCATACTAAGACCAGTTGGTTACAGAAAACAGAAAGATATGAAAGTCAGATCTAAGCAGCATAGATAATGTGGGTGAAGGATGCTAATTAGCAAAGAAATGGGTCCCAGTGCAGTCTTCAACCTCCATACAATTAGTTTAAATAGTGTCCATCTATGGAAGAAAACTTACTATGACATGAATATTCATTTCAGGTAAAAGCAAAGGATGGAAATCATGATACCAACCTTGGACATGCCTACATTAACACAGTATTACTTTAAAATCATCTGCACTGTCCTTCAGCAGCTCCCAGCATCCTAACTTTCTCTGCTGCTTCTGCTTTGACTGCAGATCCACAGCTGATCTGGATGTCTTTAGCAGTGCTCAGTTTTAGGCCTGTTATACCTCCTTCATTGCCTGAACCCTAACAGTCCTTATTCTTACAAAACACCCTCTGAGGTTGAGTTTTCCCTCTGTAAGGTCATAAGTGACACCTATCGTTTCTCATTATTATTTTTATTCTTTTCTGTATTACTCTTTTCAGAAATGCTTGCTTTTGAGGCTAAACTGGACACTCAGCTGATGCTCAGCAAAAACGAGTTGACAAGTAGTGGGAAGAAGGAGAAGCGAAGATAATTCCAGTCATATTTCTGTTGCGTAGTTTTTCTTGAACATCTCCATGGAATGACTCTGTGATGGATCTTTCAGTACTTCTCTTTCAAAGATAGATATATCTTCTATGCAACGTACTTCACAGAATAAAAACACCCTGTGGTGACTGAAATTTCTACTGTAATAGTTCAATCTGATTTTTTCTAAGAAACCCTGAGAAGACCTGGTGGCCATACTTGTTTGATTCCTGGCTCTGTCAAAAGCTTCCATACTTTGGAAAATTTGCTGAGACCTAAATCCACAAAATGACTCTTCTGAAGTTAAACTGTGATGTTCTCCTTCAATCCCTTACTCTAGGAACCAGCATGCACAGACATAAGCAGTTCCTTTCATGCCCAGCGGTGCCATTGACTCTTCTGACTGTCAGATACTTTGGGTCATCACTCATCATGCAGGGGGGACCCCTCTCCTATGGTTTTCTCTGGACACACCTCAGCATGGGCCCCAGGGAAAATGCATATATAACCTCTGTTTCAGTGGGGTCCCAGAGGCAGAAAAATGTCCTCACACTGTGCAGGTTGCTAGCATTAATGTAGCCTCCAGCCTTTGCTGTATTGTCATCATTAATATAATCATAACAAATAAAAACATAGCCTACTTCCCATCTGCTGGATTGAAGATATTGGGTGATAAGATAATTGGTATTTCCAGAGAGCAGAAGGCCAAATTGGATAGTTCTGTTAACTATATGCCATAATAGTGCTTCTATTATCCATAGCACTGATAACCAGGAATATCAGCCTGAACAAACATACAGCTGTGAAAATGAGTATAAAAAGTCTCTGTGGAGACATTTTGTTCTCAGTATGCATGAGGGGAAATATTTGTTGAAAATATTTGGGAGAAAATATATATCCAAATCCTTGCAGTAAATTAGTATCAGACAATGAAGAGTCAAAAGGGTATCCTTTTTTTTTTTTTTTTTTTCTAACAAGCCTTCAGCAATTTGTAATTAGATCTTTCATGCTGGGAGAAAAAAAAAGAGGGAGAAAGGGAGAGAGAGAGGGAGGGAGAGATTCATATTTCTGCAAAATCATTAGTACTTTTGGCATCAGCGGGCTGGATCCTCATATGGTGTAAATTGACGTAAATTGGAGGTAGCTGTGCAGAAGGCTCTTTGCTGATTACACCAAAGGATATCATTCCTATTGCCTAACAGGAACCAGGTCTGAAGTTGCAACATAGCCTGATGTGTCTATATTAGATCAGACATTGCCATGTTTGAGAGGAAGATGTGCATAAAAGAGGAAGAAAAGTAAAAGAGAGAGCAAAGAGTACAGTCATGTGGGGTCCTAGAGAAATCAGACCTGTGATAGAGGAGGAGGAAATGGGAATGACATGGAGTCCAAACATGACATGGAGTCCATGGTATTTTCCAGTAGATCCTTGATTTGGTGGTACTTTACTTGAGCTTCCTAAAAGACAGTCCTTCCTCCAAGTTAGTCATCTGCCTCTTCCATTGTTCAAGGAGACAGACACCTCTAAAGTGTTTCACCCACCTATTTTAAACATCTATCCTGAGACAAGAGGAATTTCCCTTCTGTGCCTCATTCTGTGAAGCAATCCTAACTGAACAAGACCCTTTAAAACTCAAAGATTTGAACTGTTGACAGTAATGTGCAGAGACCTGCTTCCTCTCCAAGAAGTAGGTTTGCAGAACCCCAAAGTCCCTGGCTACTGCATGACCTGAGCTTGGCACTTTGGGATTCTGTTTACTTGGAAGATGAAGACTGTTTACTTGGAAGATGCTGTCGGATGGTAGGAAATGAGGAAGAAGGAAGTAGAAAGGGTAGCAAGTGTCTAACAAGAGGAAGTTCAATCTATAGATGGCACAGAGAGAGACCTGCTTTTCCTACTGTAATTCTGGAGCTCACAGGGATTGATTCAGGGAGATAGAGAAAATGCTTATTTGCCTTATTCATCTCCATTTGTGTTCTAAAATTAAGTGTAAATAGCTATTCCTTCTGCCTGATTTCTGGACTTATGAGCCTAGTGTAGATCTATAGAATTGATGTTCCAAAATCTTTCTGTTATACTATCTGACCAAATCTCACCTGTATTACCTTTGAGCCAAAACCCTTCCATTTACATATATATATATTTTACAGTATTTTTTTTGTTGCTGAAAAACCCTTTACATATCTTTTCTTTCTGTTTCTACATAAATCCATCTTGGAACATCAGACTCCCACCATGAACTCTTCCCATAAGCAATACTCTGTGTTTTCTGAACATCCTCTCGTATTTGCTTCAAACAAACTATTTCTGCATATCAATCTATCAGTCCATCTGTCCATCTGGCTAGTTAATCCCCTTCCCAGCTTCTTTTTCTGGGTTCCCTTTCGCTGTTGAATCTGTGTGCCTTCCTCAGCAAAACACTTCTGCTTGCAGGTTAAATTGTCTGGAATAGTTGGGTGAAAAAAAAACAAGGGGCTGGGAACAAAATGGAAGAGGGGTGGCTTTAAAATACCAAGTGAACGTCTGTGGGAAAACGCTGCTGCTGCGACCATCTGTGTGTTGACATATGTTTGCTATAGATGGCTGAATCTGACATTCAGTGCGTCAATGGGAGTCTTGAGTGCCCGAAGAATGCAGGGCTCAGCCCCTTAAGCCTTGCTTGGGTTTGGGTAGACCGTGTTACTGAATTATACATGATGACTTAAACTGATGCACAGGTTGGACAGCAGCTCCAAAGAACTTCAGCTAAGTTACACTTGAAGCATTCAGTGATTTCTTTAAAAATGATAACAATAAAGGGCGAGGAAAAAAGCAAAGCCCAATGATTCAAATAAAAGTTATAATTATCTCATAATATCAAAACAAAAGCAAAAAATCGGCAATCCACATCTAATGGCTGGAGATTTTGGTTTTGTCCATGAATGCAGATTAAATTTCAGTGCCTGTTAATGTTCTGAAACAAATAGAGTCAAAACTTTCTTTCAATTGAGCAACCACTTTAAATCAACTTGGTGTGCAATACTTGTAGAATTTATGGTTTTGAGAGGGCAAGAAGGCTAAACAAAATCTTTAATGAGTCTGGGGAAAGGAATGGTTCAAGTAGTAGCTGATATGATAGACTGTACATCATCATTACACAAAGAGAGTCACTTATTTTTCTTTCTTCTATTAGCAGTTTTATGCACTGTGACATGAAAATTCCCAAGTGACTGAGAAAGAATTAGTGTCTTTCTCAGAGTCAAACTTTGCAACTACATTTATAACAAAGAGAGTTAGGCTTTGTGGAGACCAAGGTCAATCTGAAAACAGTCTCTTTGAAATGAGAAGCAGCAAGAATGACATCCTTCAAGAAAACATGTGTGTTTGCCTACCAAAAAGTGGAATTATGATAGTAAGTGCTACTATACATTGACAAACCACCTAGTTAGTGATATATATTAAGTGTTTTCATTTGCATTCTTGAAAGGTGTTTGCCCCAGATATCAGAGCTGTGACAGCTCCTTTGCCTGACGTTCATTATGCAGTTTGCAGAGGTATAGGAAACATTTCTTTTCTAATTTGGGGGCTGTTGGCACTCAACTAGTGCTACCAATTAGCTACTTCAGGTGTAAGGAAATGTTGAAACAGCTTTCAGAGGAGGCATGTGAAAAAAAATATGTCAAGTATTCTGGTAGAAATCATGAAAGTACTTGTCTTCATTCCCAAGGCTCAGCTGATGATACATAAGGAACTCTCAAGGTCTCAGAATCCAGTTTTCATGGAGGAATCGCAAGTGCCTTCATCTGTATCATCAGCTTTGCACCCCTTCAGCTCTTTTCATTCTTCATTGATGAGGGGAGGGGTTATCTTTCATTGCAAAGAGCTGTTTTTAGACCACCCTTCATTTTTTCCTTCCTACACACGTTTAATTTAGATATCATGTCACGTATCAGTGCACCAAAGTTTACTTCCTTACATACTTTTCCTTCCAGGCAGGTCTGCTGTGCATTGCTATTCCAACTCAGGTGCAACTGAGTCGAAAAATGTTCGTGAAATGGTATTTCAGCAACAACAAAAACTAACAAAAAAAAATAATGATAGAAGAAATTTTTTTTTATTTCAATTTGTATTTTCCAAGACTGTGTTGAACTTTTGATTAATTTGGTGATTCCTAATGATGATTTTTAATTTAAATAAATGAAAACAGGCTTTGGTCCTAATAAAGAACACTGCCTAAAAAAGCTTTTCGTTAAGTATTTAGAGGGGAAGCAGTTAATAGGGAGGAGGTGAGAAGGAGGGAGAGGAATGTCCTTTCAAAAAAAAAGAAAAAAAGTCAGGGAAAACAAATTAAAAAATCTCTTTTGTATTGCAACTGAGGAGTTTCTTTAGAAGATGGCATTTTTCATGGTTGTTCCACCTACTCTAATGATTTGCTTGATTTACCCAGTGCCAGGGTTTCTGATTGGGCTCCTGTGCCTTTTTCAGACCTTAAATTTCTCCCTTGGGTCCTTTTAGGGAATCCAGTTAAGAATGGAGAATGTAGCCCTTGTAGGAATCACAGCTGGGCTAGTGAAAGAGGCTGTTCAGTTTTAAAGTGTCTCTCTCGAATCCGAACCTCTTCCACAGATAAAAAATACTGCATTCCCCCACTTTTTTCAGCTGGGATTTTGGAAGCCATGCAGTTTGGAAATAATAAGGATGAGTTGGAGGCTGTTGAGATGTTTATTTGCCTGTCTTGTCGCCATGATCCCTGGGGTCAGACCACAGACATTTTGATGTATGGCAATGTTGGGGGGTTTCAGAAAGACTTGAACTTTCTTTATGTTCTCTACTTTAGGTGCTAAAATACTTTTAGTATACTAAAATATTAAAATGCTACTTTTAGGTAGTATTTTATTTTATTGATGGATATTTCGGTATCCAGCAGCTTTTGGGATTCCAGACTGGGCATGTTTAGGAAAAAAAATGTCACTCAAACCGCACTGGCAGCATTGCTGATAGTTGCACTGATTTTAGAATGTTTTTAATGAACTGCACAATAAACTTCCTTGCATTTATGGCTGGTTGACAGGAGGCGCCACTTGTTTATGTCTGATTTATTGACTGATCACAGAAACACTGAGAAAAGAAGGGCCAGAAGGTGCTTTTGGAAAATTGTCAGTAAATTAGATAAATAGGCATTTGGGGGAGATAGATAAAATTGTTTGGAAGTGATGGCTTGGATGGAAGGATACTCTTATTGTCATATATGCTGTTTAACAAAAATATAAAGTCCAGTCTACTCTTTTGTGTACTGCTTTTTGTACTGATGTTACAATTTTGTTTTATTTTTAAAATTTGCATTAAAAAAGACAGAGGAAGAAACTGTTTTTGCTAGTCTAGGCAATTTACTATGCCAGAAGCTAATGAGACATTAACAAGACCAGAAATGCACATCTCTTCATATCTTTAAACTTTTTGTCTTTTAGCTACTTCTGAGCTTTTTTTTTCCAGCTATCAGCACAACTTCAGCATGCTGTCAAAGTCTGTGTGTGATCACATGGCTAACAAACATCAAAAATGCCTCATTTCATCCCTCTCTTTTGCCTCCAATGTAAATAGATGGTTCTGGAAGAGAAAACGAATCAGCTGTTTTTATGGTATTAATAAAACTTTGTCCTCCTTCCTCTCCTCCCAGTAATGTCATCCATTTAATGACATATCAGGGCATAAATAAATAAATAAGTAAATAGACTTCTTGGGATTCATAAATAATGACAGATTTTCTAGTATAAACATAGTATGTTATGTAGGCACTGGATCATGAACATGAATTATCCCAATAAAAAAGATAGCTGGAGAAAAGGACAGTCAGAGACTTACTTAGGGAAAAAGTCAGGCACCCATTCAGGGCAGTCTACACCTAGACAAGCTCAAAAATCTATGAAATTGGGTCTTTTGGTGTCAAAATGAAAAAACAATATCACTAAAGCTAGCTAGAATTACATTTCTGTAGAAAAAATATAATAATGTTTTCATTTTAAAAAGAATTATGAGAAAATTTCCAAGCAAAACGAACTCACCTTTCAGAAAACTGCAGATCTGCAGTCCTGCCCAATTTCTCCTGTTCTGCAGAAGAGAATTTTTGAAGGTGGAGGAGTTTGCTGAGGTTTCAGGATGGGCACAGGAAAAGAAAGAAAACAAAAGGATACATTTCATTCCAATACATAAATGGGTAAAGAGGCAAGAATGTCACAGTGTTACCGGTTTTTGAAATCAAAGCAGACCATTCCAACGTTTTCCCTTCTTTTTAAAATCTTTCAAAAATATTAAATAAATGTATTGTGTGGAATATTTTTTTTTTTCTGAGAAGAATGACTTTTTCTGGGAGACAGAAGAATAAAATAGACTTCAAGGTGAATTTATTTTTTCCGCTGAAAATACCTTAAGAAACTCTACTTTTAACATTTAAATTATAAATCTGTGCTATAATCACGTTCTTAGAGCAGCCCTAAGCATTCAGGTGCGCGAACTCATGCAAAAACTTCAATAAATGTATGGAAGGACTTTGTTTCTTCGTATTCCTCTTTTGACCTAAAGTTGTGAATAAACCGAGATTTCAAAGAATTTCTTGGGACCAAAATAATGAGGATGACTTTGTTCTTCTCTTCCCCAAACAAGTCTAGAGAGAGATTCTAATGTCTCCTTAGTACATTCTCTAAGTAAGACCTGTAAATTTCTCTCGTTCTTCCAGTCAGATAAAATTGGATCTCACTCCTTTGCAACATTGCTGTGGTTTTACCGTATAATTAATACTCTGAGGAAACACACACTGTGAGAATCTCTTCTAGAAACTGACCTGGAAAATGACCTGCATGTAAGATGCAGAGTAAACAATATCTACTTAACACATAACTAAAGTTGATAAAATAAGTATCTCTTATGTAATGTTTTTCATAATAAGCAGCAAAGTCTCCAGACCGGGCAAATAGGTATTTTATACCCTTGGCTCTACCGCAGATGCTGTTGGATCTTCTTGAGCACCATGGCAGATCATTATATGTCACTGCGAGCTGGTTTAAGGGACCATCCTGGTCCTTTTGTAAGTCTGGTGCTCTTCAGGACACACTGGGAATGAATTTGATGACTGCTATGGGGCCTGCAGACCCCAAGGACTGGAAGGGACCTCAAGAGCCCATGTAAACCTGGAGAAGGGCTAAGGATTTTTCTACATCCAGGATGTTTTCACTCTCACCACAATGACAGGATTTCCTGACGTTATCAGGACACGGTGTTTTCTTTAAAATGGAATCAAAATATGAATCTTCATTATGGCTTCTCTAATGATGCAGTAAGTGCAGAATAATGTTGCCACTTATTTGTACCTGCAGTAACAATTCACACAGTCTGAATATTTCTAAATTACGAATATTAACCTGGAATAAAGCTATTACTAAGAGTGTACAGAAGTCCTAGAATCATGATCTGAAAATACTGATTAATTGTCCATAGTTAATTAAACACATATTGAATTGAAAGCTAATCCACACCTGTCTGGGCTCTTTTCTCTTTAAAAATATTATTCTTTTTATAAAAATTATCCGTGGCCTAGATTTTATAACCAGGAATGTTATCTTTGATTTCCCTGGAATTTATACATAAGGAAAGGGGAAGGTTCAAGTTAACTCTTGTCATGATCCCACCTAGGGTTGCGCTAAGGTGTTTGCTTCTCCACATCAGACTGTTCAGCTCCATCCTGATAGGACGCTCAGCCGCTCGTTCCTTCATGTCCTATTCAACACCCTCCAGAAAATGGCAATTTGGGCTAGAAGAGCAGATATTTGGCAAACGTAACGGTCGCGTCTTTGCTTGCTTTCTGATTAAAACACCAATGGCTTTCTAATTTGGAGCGGCACTTAGTTGAAACCACTGAAGGAGTGGTGACAGCTACCCGAACTTTATCTTCCAGGAATCTCCTGCCATAGAAAATAGCAGGGACTTGTGAGGCTGGTAGGAGTTTTCGTTGTAACAACATTGCCACCTAGTGCTCCAGTTGTACAGTTCAATCAAGGTCTGGGAAAATAATGTTTTACCAACAGCACAAGTTCATCAGACAGGTTTGCGTTATTTTGGAGGAACAGACGGAATACAAAAATATAACGGCTCTTTGTTCCTTATGGGCGATCCACTAAGGCTGAAGTGAGTGCAAAGTGCTACTAGTTTAGGTTGAAGCGTTGGCATAATCCGTCACTGCATACATCTCCCTCCCTAAAAAGAAAATAAAATCCAATCCAGCTCATCTCATTAAAATCTGACCACTTGAAAGCTAAGAATGAAACCTAAATCGGTCATAGGGTGTTCTCTTGTCTCCCTGAGTCCTCTGTGTGTCACATTTATCCAAGAACTCTTCTTTGCTGGCTATCTATGCAACTGTGAGGATTCAGATGGGATGTTGAAGTTACGGAGGGTTAGTACCAGGTAGGGTGAAGCTGCACGTAGTCTGTGACAGAGCTAGGAGAGGAATTAAGATCTCCAGATCTTCACAGCCCTGTGTTTTAGCCACACAATCCCCTCTCCTGCACAATTAACTCTTAGTGAGAGGGACAGGATATACCACTTCAGGAATAATTCAGAGCATGTCTGCTTGCTGGTTTGCCTTCACACTGAGGTGATGCACTGAGGCATTTTTGGTTTTGAGCAATTAAAATCTGATCTCAGTGGCTGCTCCAAAGAGAAAAAGGATACCTACAGGGTAGAGGCAGGGTTTTGTGCACAGAATAAAGCAGATACAGAAGGGAATTCTGCCGACTGGAAGCAAGTTCATTTGGGTTTTGCCAAGTGAAAATAGTGGCATATTTCTAGGAATGCCAGAGGATAAAGATTTCTGGCAGGAAAGTTGTGGAGATGGTAGTGAGATAGTCTGGATGCAGACTGTACTCTCATCATGTTCCTAGTTATATGATTTTGTACGTCACATGTCACATGCACGCTTGTGTGAGACCTAATTTCAGATGTGATCATGGTAGTTTTTACCTACCTATACGGGCTCAGACTGAGAGCTTGGTGCCCCTGAGTTTTGCATGAGTGGTAGAAGTCTACCAAAAGCTATGAATACCAGCATATTTTGTACTAAATTCTAAAATTCAGATTCTACTAAATTTAGATCATCATGCTCACAGCACATCCGTGTACAGTTGCTCTACATACAAAGACTAGGAAAACAAAGCACTGATTACAACAAGGGGGAGACTGTATGCAGAGGATAAAAAAGACAGTGAATAAATGAGCAATTTACCAAATCACACACCATATTGGGTAGAGATGAAGAGATAAAAGGTCACAACCACTGTCAGTGCCTAATGAGTAAAAACTGCTTATCCATTAACCAGTTTACATTTACTAATCATGAAAAATGCAGGAGACAAGATGAAGACTTGGTAAGCAGAATCATTTGTACTCCACACTGCTCTTAAAAATACTTTTACAGTCTACTTGGATATAAAAATCATGGTGCTTTATGAATGGGAATGGAGTCGCTCTCAAAACTGTCTCAAAATTTGAGGAAATTCTGATCACCTTCCTTTTCTGTACACTGCCTCATTGAACTTGCTGTATTAATTGCAGCACCAGCATGTATTTCTCCTAGTGCTAAAGACTAGTTATCCTTATTGCTACCATTTATTTTAATAAAAATGTACACACGACTCCATGCTGCTCACTTCTCTCAAGTAAGGTATGGATGGCAACCACAAATCAGTAGTGCTTTGGGCTGATGTGTCCTGTAAAAGAAGTTCCACTGCAACCTTTAGGCAACTTGCCTTTGGATGAATCCAAATGCAGCTCCATCTGTCAATATGAGATTTCAGGATTTCTTTATCGGCAGTGTCCGAGTTACAGGGGAACTGTTCAGAAATGAGCTGCCTGGCTAAATAACCCAGAGAGGCAAAAGTCCTGATATTTGTGGTAGTTTACAGTAATGTGCTCAGTATCCTACAGCTGTATCTGGAAATACAAAGGGTTTAGCAAATCACCAGTTTTTCCTTGTGGGCCTTGTTGTTCTTGGACTGGAGATGTATTCCTCTGCGTCCTACTGTCATTACATGTTTGACAGATTTTGGAATGGGATGTAACAATGTGTCCGAAAACATTGGAGACATATTTTTCTCCTACACTAAAATATACAACAGTAACTTGGTCTCTTTAGCAAGCATCATGTGTCTTGTAAAACAGATAGGTGGGTGTTGGGAAGCTCCTGGCTCTGCATTAAGCTTCCTCTCTACTTGCAAAAGGGGAACCAGCAACCTCTGCTCCCTTTCATTGCATTGCAAAGTGATCTCTCTTCTTCTCAAGTTAACAAATGCAATTGTACAGAGACTAAACACCAGAAGATGATGCTTCTTTGGATCCACACCAGCGCTCTGAAATGTACTGTTATAGGTATGATTCTCATGTGATATCAATTCTGTCATACGGAGCTATACATAATCCTTACTTGGGCAGATGACAGCAGAACAAACCTTTCAATTTTTAAGGTGGGCACTTGAAAATCTGTGTTTAATGTGAGACAGGGTACATGTTATTTGAGGTGAAAGCAGACATACTTTTATATTAAAATAAATACGGGAAACAGATAAAGATAAGGGATAAGGGATTCATCACTACTAACTGGAGGGGTCAACTTGTGAGACAGTCACCATCACTTCCATCTGCAGCAAACTAAGGGAAATAAACAGGCTTTCGTGGAGCCCAAGTCTTCTTACCTCCTCTTAGTCATATCTCTTAGAGAAGAATAGTCACTTTGCCAATGTTGATCTTTCTGGGATTGTTTCAAAGGGAATGGGAAAGACCTAACTCAAATGTAGATTTCTACAATGCAGAAAAAAAAATGACATTATAACCCAGTAAATCCCACTTAGAGTAAACATTGGTGTAAACGACTGTCTAGGTAAGGATAAGCTCTTGGCCAACATTACTCTGCAGGACTCAGAAACATCTATGTGCCTAACACTCAAGGATTGTTTTATTTATTTATTTGTTTGGAGTCTGAGCATCTCCACATTACTGTGATCTCATTAGATGTCTATGCACAGGTACAGGCACTTGGATACATTTGGAAACCTGGCTAGTTATTCTGGAGTTTCCCAGGGAAGACAGAATCCATACCTGAATTAAACTGTTAGAGCCAGAAATGGAAGGGCAAAAATATAATGCATATAGTCTTGCCAAAGTAAGAAAGAAATTATAAATAAGGAAAAAAAAAAAAAAACAGTTCAATCAAATGCATTAGTCATTAACATCTGAAATTCAAAACATTATTCTCTGAGTAGATTCACATCTCATACATACATACACATCCACAGGAATGTCTTCAGGTGGACACAGGCTTTGCAAAATGCCCTGACTATTAATAAGCTCAGCCTATTTCATACCAAGGACAGAAACAAACTCCAAACTGTCAGACTCTTTGCTTAATTTAGCTGTCACCAACCCCCAAAAAACACATCTCAGGACTGTCTACTATGATGTCTCAAGGCAGAAATCTGGTCTCCAGGGTACACAGGGTGCAAGGGGTACACAGTTTAGCTTTGAGAACTTCTAACCAAGATGAAATTCTAACCGCTTTCTGAGGTATATGAACAAGCAGGAATCAATATTTACCTGCAATCAATATCTACCTGCAAATTGTTGGCCCTAGCACATCTATGAAAACTACTTTCTTCTGTTATCATAAATTAGGGTGGCCACTCTAACTTGCATATTGCACAGCATGGGGTATAGTTGTCCACAGGGAAGTGAAGAAACAGAACTCATTGAAAGGAATTTAAAATTGATTTTTTTATTGAAGCTGGTAAACAGTAGGGTTCCTCCAAGCTCCCTAATTCCCAAATTAAGAAACAGAGCAGACTTTCATTATGCAAACCTTCCCTAAATTCAAGTTGAGATGATTTACTGACTAAACTAAGACAAATCTTGGCTCTGACCTCAAATAACAGATTCTTCAATTTAATGGTGCAGAAAAAAATTAAAAGAAAAATCATTTTGAATCAAACAGAAAGAATGAATGTGTGCTTTTTCATTTCCATTATATTTTGAAATTTTGTATACATATATATGTACACACATCTATAGCATATAGAGAAGATAAAATGTTGCATTTTTAAATGTCAAATGATATATTTTGATAATTAAAGTATAATAGCACAATAACATATCAGACCAGTACCTAATTTTCAGCAGGGTCCAAAAATGAATGCCTAGCGAAAAGCACAAATATTTCTTCAGACTGTTCTCTCAACCTCCAAAACCCTAAACTTCAGGAATTTTCTGAGCCCGAAGTCATGGTTGTACTGTCAATGGACTTCTGTGAAGTCATTCAAGTAACTGTCGAATTTATCTTAATTTTAAGTAGTTCAAATTTCCCGGTATTTATAATCTACTTAATGCATGTGACCATTCTTGTTTTGTGCCACACATTCTTGCAAATGGGCATAAGAAATCACTTGCTTATCACTACCTTTTCTTCTAGCTGTTCCCTACAGTCCCATTCTACAGCAAGATATTGAGTAGGGCAAGATATTTGTGTAGGGCAGCCAACTAAAACCAGCCTTAATCTGTGGCCATCACTGATTTTGTGCACATGGAAGAGACCTTTTTCACAGAAAACTCTGTTAAGAGGTGCAGACTGGGCTTGGCAAGGAGATAGAGAGCAGAAGTTCTGGCCATGGTCATGGCTCCTGCAAAAGAAGCTATCTTTAAAAGAAGGCTGACTTTGACAGTGTTTTGTGAATAAAAATATCAAAGTTGGGAAATACAGTCTCCTAGTTTTCATAGTGCCAATAATCTGTGTCATCATTTCCTGTTTGAACCTAACTAGGAAAACAAGTCCTATCTCCAGAACAAGAATATCCATAGGTGTGCTTAACTCAGATTTGGTAAATATGGATACAAAAAAAATGTAAAAAATACTAATACATCAAGTTGATGCTTTCCACTGAAGGCAGCTGTGGAACCTGAAGTGTGTTGTTTTATTTGAGGTAAACAGACAAGAACACACAAGAAAGCTTGGGAAATTACACTGTTCTAACATAAAATTTCTTGAAAAGAATAATGTTGACCATACGTTTTATTCTGCTGCTACATTCTCTTCTGCATACTCCTATGTACATTTTCAGAGATTGCTTCAATAGTGCAGAATATTTGTGAATGCACCTGATAGGCTAAATTGAGCTCTGAATAGGTCTAATATGCTTTTTTTTTTTTTGGGGGGGGGGGAGGGGGGAGCAGTTTTTAAGGTATATTTGCATTTACATTTTTGACTTTGCTGCACCTTTTAAGATGACCAAGGTGGCTTGGACTGCTAGACAGCACGATAGTGGCAGCCTCAGGAGATCCTTAGTCTTTTCCTTATCCTGCTTTGTACTCTTGACTTTAAATTTCTGCTGTCTTGTATAGTTAGAAATTAAAGTCTAAGTTGTATCCAGTGTTGTTAAATGTCACCCAGTAAAGACAGCATGTATGAGGCCACACATGTACACATGTACAAAAGCCCTGACAGTGTCTCAAGTAAGATCTTTATATCAACAGTTTACACTGGGCTCCATTTTCCCCTTCCTGAGGTGTATTTGGGCTATTTTCAAACTTTTTTTCTGATTTCATGAGATTAAAAGTATTCAGACTTTTTTTTAAACAGTGCGAGATTTTCTATAAGCATAAAAGTCTAGTTCACGTATTTAAGAGTTTGGGTAACATCAAAATTCAAGCATCTGAGTTCAACTGAAGTATTGAGTCTTTCCCAGTTTAAACATTAAGGCAAAAATATCTCCAAATCTGCTCACACAGGCATGTTCCTATAGGTGTGCATTTTCCAATATATACAAAGGAAGATGTTTGCCACCTCTTCAGAAGGTTGAATTGTCTCACCATTCAGCCACTAGACCATCATGAGTTGTTTAGGACAACACAAGAAATAAGAGCTGATCTATGTCCACAGATCCATGGAAGAAGTCCATATCTATCCCTGTCTGTCCTGAAGAGCAAAGGGAGTCCTCAGAAAGAAATGAACTTCTTGGTACAGAGAAATCTCCACAAAACTGACATAAATTTCACTCAGCGGGTGACAATTAGAGTCTGATGTACACCAGATAAATTAACTGAGACATCCAAACAGACCTTTCCGCTTTCAGGAATGCTGAGGAAACCTTTTTGTCCTATTTCTAAGTAGCCTTTCTGTCTCCAAGGACCCGTGAGGTTCCTAATTAAAAGCCCAGTCTGAAAAAAACTACCATTTACTGGTGGTATCTCATGATTAATCACCCAGTTGTGGAGGAGACCCAGAACAGCAAACTCCCATCTGGCCTTGGATCACCTCTGGGGTAAGCAGTGTCATTAACCGGGTTTCAGAACAACCTAACGACTTAGCCCCACATTGACTAAAACCATCAGCAAGGAAATCTGTCATGTGAATTTACACAAAACATATTTCTTGGGCCAGGCATGAAATCAAAATTCCTTTAAGGAATCTGAGACTTAAAGCACTTGCTGTCTGTAAAAAAAAAAAAATCTCTGAAGGCCTCATTTCATGCTCGATACAGTCACAAACATCTGCTTCCGTTTCAGTTTTTCTTTCTGTTAAAAACTAAAGAGAGTATTTCCAGCTCCCTGGAGCAGCTGTCCCTTTTAAGCCAGATACAGAGCAGCATGACACACACCATTGGACTGTGGATGGGCAAACGCTGTATTTATCAAAACAGACAAATTTTGTCTCTTCTTTCACAGAATTGCCAGGTAAAGCAATTTTTCTGGCTTTTCTGGCTTCTGGATTTTTCTTATGATATTTTGAGTTCTTAAGTAAAAACTGGAAAATATTTGCTGCACATTTCAGGAGTTGCTCATCAATAGCAAACGTGAGATGCAAATTCAACTAAATCCTACAGTTTAATCCCCATTAAGAGAATCATTGGTGTCCACTTTATCAGGATAATGAGATAGAAAACATGAGTCCTTAGGGAGACCTTAATAAGGAATTCTGGCAGGTCTGTTAAAACCAGGATATGATGACTGATTTGGGGGTTTGCTCTGTTTGTTGTTGTTGTTGTTGTTGTTGTTGTTGTTAATAGTTTACCTTTGTAGGCATATCTTGGTCTCCTAGGCTTAAAAATACATTTGGGGGTCTAATTCAAATAGCTTTCCTGATTTTTTAAATCCTTCCTCCAAATTCCCACAGACCTTTAATCTCTCCACCCTGTCAAATATTACAGGAATTACTTGCAGGACTCTTTCAAAGATATCGATGTTTTAGTGCTCAATATGAAAAGCAGTCTTAATGTTACAAATCTGATTAAGACTAATCTTAGGGCAAAAACACAAGAGTGAAATTGCTGGTCAGGACACACACTTCTTCTTGAAGCTGGGGTGAATCTTTTAATCTATTTGTGTCTGTGATCTCTGTCTGTAAAATGATAAAGGAGGTTCTTTGCTTACTCATATTCTTTTTATTTTTATTATTATTCATTTATTTAATGCTTCCTCAGATAAAAGTATTTTTTTACTTTAAGTGTATAGACCACAAAACACTATAAGACTGACTGTAGACATTGGGTGATCCTGCAAGATAAACAAATCTTCATCAAATCAAGTTCCTGTTAGAATGTATCACATCTCCCTTCTCTTCTTTCTCCACAGCTTGAGCATACCACTTAGCTCTCAAATAGTACTTGACTACTAATTCACTCGATGTAAATAAAGGATTTCCACGAGCTAAATGACTCTGCAGTACTCTGATCCCAGAAGCCAGGAAGGATTTTAAATACATCAATGTACCTAGTGTGCGGATTGAAGAACCCACTGAGACATGAATTGGTGGAAGTTTGGAGCACACACTGGAGAAATACCCGTGTCTTTATCTTTTACCACAGATTCCTAATGCTGACAGAGGTGAGCAAAATCCCATGCCAGTTGCCTACAAAAACTGCTACTGAAATCACTTCAGAAGGTCATTTGGGCTGGTGCACCAAGAAGGACATATATTTTTTTCTTTTATATATATAGGACATATACTTTTTTCTGACATTTCAGGTTGCTTGGTTAAAATATTTTAGCTCAAAAAACCTCTTTGTAAGGCATATAACTTGTCTGTGCTCTTGGAGAAGAAACATGGTCTCCGCTTTGCTGTGAATAACAGAATTTAGGTTTCTTTCTGGCTGTGAGACTTAGTGATTAGAAAAGCATAATTTCATAAAAAGCACACATTCAAAATGCAGTCCATAAGAGGAATAGGAAGGCCTATGAATATGAAGGCCTTTGGAAGGAGATCCTGTCTGTTTTTTATTATTGGTAGTGGTGGTGTTTTTTTCTTTTTCCAGAAATAAAAAACTTTTGGGAAAAAAAAAAGCGAAGACAACAAAATTGTCCTGCTTTCCTGGCAAAGCTCCAGTTTGATAATTGCTATTCCACCTATCCATATCCCCTGTGCAATTTTAATTGGAAAAGCTTATATCTATGTCCCTCTTGAATTCCTAGAGTGTTGCTCAGCCCTCATTCATATTTGTCACATTCCCTCCCGAAATAAAGTAAATTTTGCAAAGCACAGGAATGCAGATTGATGTTCTTTATCTCTGCAAGTTCATATACATCACAAAACACTGGGCCTTTATATATCACCTCCAGAAAAAATATTTGAAGTAGAAATGTAACTTGAAGTAGAAATGTAACTTCTACATGAAGTAGAAATGTAACTTTTATATCACTATCATCCTACTGCTCAGATTTCTAATATGACTCTGCATAAAACTGTACAAAAGATGACTTTTAGTTGCTTAGGCTATTTTTCATCTTGAATGATATATTTTTTTTCTATTGTTAATTTTCCAGTATTTAATTACAGGTAGCAGGTGAGTTTTTCTCAATGAGATAGAAGTCTCTCTGATATTCTGAGTTTCTGAAGTTGTTTAAAATCAGAGTTCAGTCACTGTTTATTCTTTTTGCAGGCTAAACAAAGTAAATGGAACCTCTTAAATATTTCAGTGTTAGATTTTGAGTCCTGAAGTATCTTTTCTTCATTTTTTCTTACCTTTTAAATATCCATTTCATGTCTAGAGATCTGAACTGAATAAAGTATTGATCTTTTCAGTAACGTGCTTGGAGACAAAATCACTGTTATTCATTACTCCCCTATATTACACACATGAGAACATTATGAAATCTTATCCTTCCCTTTTGTCTGTTTGTTTGCAAATGATGAACCCACTCCAGGTAGAAGTAACATCCTTTATCCTTAGAGGAATGGCTTTACATTTGGCCACCTTAAGCAAGTTGCCATTGAACAAACATATTTCAATAAACAATCCAGGTCATCCTACGTGGCTACAACCAAATATTTACTTCTGAATAATTCACAGTTTGCTGTATGATAGATCATTGTTTTCCATCTAAGAACTTGCTGGAAAGGTGTCTTTGCTTGTTTTTGAAAATTGATGACTTCGTGGCTTACTTGATACCCCTGGCCATGCAACAGGTACTTGACTGACTGTAAGAGCTCATAAATCCTAGATGTGCCGGCTAAGCAAATAGAAAATAATTCCTCTGGAGAACATTGAATCTGCTGTAAAAGTTCATCCCTGAAAAACCTTATCACGAATCCCTGTACTGTGCTATTATACCCTGAAAACTCTGTTCAAAGCAGAACAGTTTCTGCATAGCAAACTAGTTTTCTTCACTGCAAACCACTCCTTGACATAAGCAGTTTCTCCCTGTCTTTTAACATCCCCTTTTGAGGAGGGATGTTGATAAGGTTGTGAAAAAATCAAGCATGGAATCACCCAGCCATTCCAGGTTTCCTGGAGGGTGTCAGGTGAGCGCTCAGCTCCTCTATATTGCATTTGACTCCATGGTGTCGGAACACCAAGCTGAGTCAGTGACTTGAGTCGCTGATGTTTTTTATCTCTGAGAAAATACACTGCAGATGATTGCAGGATTGCCTCAGGGCCTTTAGTGTGCATTGGTTACAGGGGAAAAACAGTATTAACTAGAAACCAAAAAGAAAATAACTAAACTGGGTCATTCCGCAGCCAGTCATTATAAGAGTTTCTACCCTCTCAAAGGCTTTTCTATTTCTGTCCAGACTTTGGTTTTATGACATGACCCTTTGGAGAGACAGCTTGTATCTTCATTTTCCAGCTGTCTTTCACACCTGCAAAAAAAACTACACAAACATTAATTGCTAGCAAAATAAAGTAGAACCTCTGAAATGATTTCGCACCAGAGTACCATTAGGAAAAACAATTCCTCATTTGACTCAACTTTGTTCACATGTAAAATTTATCTCTCCTAATGAGATGCTGTTCTCCATTTTTTTTCTGTTTCATTATTACAGCTCCCTTTAGGCAGGTTTCCCATGAGTTTTAATTATGAAAACAACACCTGTTTTCAGTGACGCTGTTGGAGTTTCTGTCCATTCCAGAGAAAACATTTGCTTTGCTGTTGTCTTGAATGTCTTCCACTCTCTTCATTGATTTCCCAGAAAATACTGTATTGATTTTATCCTGACGTTTCTGTGAATGCCTCATCTTCCTCATTCTACCCTTGTCTGGATTTTAGAAAGCTACCTGGACTCTTGTTCTCTCTGGTCTTCCAATTAGAGACTCCTTATAATTTTTTTTTTCTGTTTAAAACCCTGCGTGATCGGACTTTTTTTGCTACTCTGCTCTCTGATTTTGAACCTGCACTCCAGACCACTAGGGAATGAAGGGTTTGGCTTTGTTTTGCTTTATTTTGTTCCATAGTCAAACTCCAAGACCTACTCTAATATTTCTAATGAGAGATCATTCCGCTTTTAAATTCTGCTTTAAGAATTGCTTTTATCTGTTATGTTTGTGTTGATCTGAATGGAGAAGCTTTGGATGGAGGATGTTTTGTCATGTGCGGTGCATCCATCATATTATATAATATTAAAACATTAAATGATGTTTGTGTTGGCTTCAAGACCTTGATAAAAAATGTTCCTCCTCAAGGATCCTGTCTATATTGGGTTCAGTGCTATTTTTACTTTAGCAATTTATAATTTATAATAATTGCAAATTATAATAATTGCAATGCATTATATAATACATTCAAAATATTCTCCCTTTATCTCATACAAAAACTTTTAATGGCTGATGTGAGAGAACAGAACATCAAATAGCCAAGACGAATTATGTGTTCCTATATAAAAATAAAGTAGTAGTCCATATCTATAGTAGTCCATATCCTAGTAGTCCATATCCTCATACTAGTAGTCCATATCCATAGCTTAAAGGATTGAAGAAAAGAAAGAAGACATAAAACATTGCTATAATATATTTATATAATATATATTATATCATATATATATATAATATACAATATATAGTGCATTAATCTTGGAAATTGGTTGTTTGAAAAAAAAAAAGACCCCTTAGGAACTTCTGGGTTCTCCTCAAAGTGGTTTATTATGCAACACCCTCACAATATACAAAGGAGTGTTAGTTTTGGATAAAGGTCAGGGGGCAGGGTAAGACCTAAAACATTCTGTCAACTTAAGTCCCCCAAAAGAGTGATTACTTTCAAAGAGAGATTTAGCTTTCTCCTATAGCTTATGAATAGAAATGTTTGACTTTTCCAGATGTTGGGTCTTAGGAAATAATGGATCAACCTGCTTCTCTCTGTCAACCTTGTCTTAGAAGATTCTAACAGCATTCAGCAATTTTCCAGCAATTCAGCAATTCAGCTGGACAATTCAGCATTGTCCAGCACATTGAAATCAGCACTGAAATCTTAATGGATCACAAAATTATCCATGCTATTCTGTCAAGAAATGACTATAGTAGCAGTTAACTCTGTCCTCCCCTTTTCAAAAACCTGACTGCAATAGAGCAGACTGCTCAAGCAAACAATTTTCTCAATGTTAACTTTGCCTGTTTTTTTAAGGATGCTGCAGGATGGAAAGAAGTACAGAAATGTGTTACCTTTTTCTTTCTTTCTTTTTTGAGTAGCAGAAAGACAAGAAATTACTTCATTTTCATGTAGATCTTCTAATCAGTGAGATATAACAATTAGAGCTCTTGAAATTCAAATGAAATCAGTATATATTTACCAAATTGCAAATAAAGCAGTTATTGAAATGAATGAGCATTCAAATTTTAAAAATACTGGGAAAATGCTTTGGCAATCATTTACACTAATTTCATGGGTCTAGGTTTGTGTATATTTTGCCTTAATTATATCTCCATATCTCTACCATATAAATGATTATTACATTAATATTATTTTGTTATTATATGAGTATTTTGAGGACTTAAGAGGAATAAATATAATTTTCATGGGATGAATAGTCAAATGAAAAGGTAATATTCTGAAACACATGAATGTAGCCATAAGTCTAATACAGAAAACTATATTTAAAGCCACCTGAAAGATATAGGATTTGCAGGTTACTTGGCTTATTTGTAAATATGTCTGACCTGAGCTATCTTTGCGTTGGTCAGCTAAGAGTTTTTATATCTATGCTCATATGTGGAACAAACCTGGCAAGCCCTTAACAGAATTTACGAATATTAACTTAGACTTATCTTACAGTTTCTCATGGGGGAAGGTTTCAAAGTTTTAGATTCAAATCAGCTGAAGAATGAGCTATTCCTCAACCATACAGAATTTCCTGACCCCTTAATCACAATTCCAATATATAAGCTTTATCAAAACTTTATTAGTGGTTTTCTAGGTACGTAAAGTTTGGCATATACGAACTTTACCTGGTCATTCAAGGACTGAAAGAAGTGACAAAATTCATTCAGAACCACATTTTTAACAATAGTTTAGGCTCCAGTCTGCTAGTAATGATATTTTGGGGCTAAATTTGTGGTGTACCAGGAACATCACTAGTATGACAATGGCTCAATGTCATGATGAAGAAAGTATCACAGAAGAAGACATTTTCAGAAATAATAAAAGTCTTCTATAGAAGAGTAAGATTATAGAAGACTATAGAAGACTAAGAAGATTGTCCTAAGACAATTCTATAGAAGACTTTTATTATTTCTGAAAATTGTTCTAAGACAATTCTATATCTATTATGGTAGATGTAATAGTAGTTTCATGTGGGAGGAGCCCGTGTAGTGAGATGATAAAAAGGAGATAAAGACGGAGCAGCGACTTCTGGCAAGGGCTATGAGCTGTGGTGATACCAGTGTAAGGGTTTTCCCAGGATGTTCACACCACATCTTCCAGCCCATGGTTAAGGTTGCCCCTAGACCATCAATTAGGAGGTTCTGGTGAAGAATGAAGTCCTAAGGTAAATCAGACATCGAAGATGAGAAGATTCTTTCAGCAGAAGCAACTTGCTGCAACTCTAGTAGCTCTGAGCATAGCTCTTCCTGTGCTTCTCTACAGAAAAAAATATCATTTACTCCATTTTATTAATCTGAGAGTTCACTTGCTCCAGTGGGAAACCCTAAACACAGACTACTGTTTAACATATTTTTAACAGAGCTTGGCCTTTACCTTTACTAGGCTATAACTTTAAATTATATTTTCAATATATTTTTTCAATGCAAGAAAAAAACATCTAATACAGCTTTGCACAATGAGATTCCAATGTGTTTGCTTTACTTTTGTTATATTTTGGCATGCAAAAGAATGGAGCAACTTTTTCAACTGTCTGAGCTCCCTACATTTTGGATGACTTGCGCTCAACAAAGTCATATTTCTTGAAGCATCTCTTTGCAGGGAACTTCTCTAAAACAACCAACCATTAATCAGGAGATAATTGCCAGCACTGGATAAACTTTCAGGGTCTGGGGAAAAGAAAGGAACGTTTTATTGAAGTTATTGAAGACTATTATTCGTCCCACAGCAGTTGCAGTTTTGCAGTTTTGCAGCTGCAATTGCTGTGGTACTTTGTTAAACCTGGTATTAAAATAAAAAAAAAAGCCAAACCAAAAAACAAACAAACAAAAAACCACAAAAGTGAAACAAAAACCCCGCTAATGTTTGAATTTTCTAGTGAGTTACAGCCACAAGGCACTAACACCAAAGAATATTTCTGATTGGCTACCGGCTGCTAGAGCTGAACGGATGAGCTGAAAAGTAGCAATTTACAAGCTATTTCATATTTAAAAACTGTTAGGTCCTGTGCAAAACAATCTTTTCTCTCCGGGAAAAACATCAGCAAAAACCACAACAACTACAACAAAAACAGAAGACACAAAACATCCATTCAGAACAGATTCTCCGGGCACAATGAGAAATTTTAGACTATCCTTTATTCCTTCAAATGAATCGGTGTCATTTAATTATGTTAAAAATCAGACTAGTTGCTTAGAAACACTAATTACGAAACGACTTCACCTCTGCTATGCTGCAAAGTGTCACAGTTTAACTTATATCTCACTTTTTAATCCTTCCCCTGTTGACAGAGCTATTTTAACACAAATTCCTCCAGAATTTTTAATAGACTTCAGAGTAGCTGTGCAAGTGGTGATTAATTAAAAAATATTGTTGGGCTTACAATATAATGGAAATAATAGTTTATTTCAGGAAAAAAAAAAGAAACGCTAAAAAGAAAATAAAATTCTGCTAAACCGTTGCTTTCTATATATAGCCCTTCATTTAACAGCTCCACGAACCTGCAGAAGTTGGTTCCTGTTGAAAACTGCCAGGCTACATACAATGAAATCTGGAGTAGTAATACCAGAGAGCTGTCAGTCAGCCATCCATCCATCTAATTGGCTTCTTACCATCTTTCCATCATGTTTTTTTTATAACTGGTCGCCTCTGGCTAAAATGCAAATCGCGAGGAAGAGCCGTCTAGAAAAAGCTGCTGCTTTCTTAATTATCTGTCAGCGTATGGACCAGTGGACCCTGGGCCGCGGCGTAGAGTTATGCTAAGCAGCAAGGCACCACGGGAATTGGAGTGACAGCTCATTTTCCTCCCGTGTTTTGCCGCCTTCGAATGACAATGCAGAAATACGGGTTTTTCCCACACTTTCTCTGAACACCTGGGCCAATGCTCAGGGGAGCACGGAGCCAAAACTGTCACATTTCCAGACATGGTCTTATTGCTGTCACCGTGACAGGATTGTTGACAAATGCCAGCAGTCATCTCGGCATCTTGGGAAATGTCTGCCGTGGTTGTGTCAACAGCCTGACAGAAATTGTTAATGTTTAAACTTCTTCCACTGACAGAATCCTGTCTTGCTGACAGTATTTGTCATATGAAACTCAATCTTTGTCAAACTTGCTTAAAAATTAACACTTCCTCCATTTCTTTTGCAGCTAACTGCCTGTGTGCCTTTTTTTTTTTTTCTTTTTTTTTCCTTAAGTAATAAGATTTCGACAAGGTAATATTCCACAGTCCACAACAAGCCTGAGTGCACCAACACATTATGAACTTATGGCCAGCTTGTCCTTTTGACCTCTGCTACAATGATAATTATGCTTTTATTCCTTGCCCATTTTTTTTGCCTTAGGAATCAAAGTTCTGAATTATTCAAGAGCCATAAAAATCCTATTTCTCAGTGTACAATGTGGAAAATCAATTAAACAGACTTAGCTTAGCACTTATATAAAAATCAAGTTACAAGTTTGTAGACATATATTAACTGAGTCTTTCCCCAACTTTGGTTTTGAAGGTCAGCCCAGCTGGATAGACAAACAGCATGGACAGTCTTACCTGGAAACTTTATTCCAGCTGTAAATAACATGGAAAATCCTAAAATGAATATTGGTTGGTACAAACAAAAGGACAGTCAACATAATTAATGTTGTATATATGACATGGGAGTATCATAGGATAATTTAGTCTTGTTTTCGGTGAACACAGTTGTGTCCAACAGCACAACTGTGTTCACTCAAAAATAGGCCTGATGTTGTATCCTTAACAATGAATTCAGATCAAATATTTTTCATTTAACTTCCTAATCTAAATTCCACGTATCATTAAATGCCTGTCAATTTATGTCCACTGAATAGTCCCTAGGCAAGCAAAGAGTTACTCTAACATAGCTAATAACACTAATATAAAGAGGAAATATAATCTAAAGCACTAAACATGGGCCTGAAAGATAAGTCTACCTTTATGCTCACTTTATCTCTGCCTGTGCTCTGCAGTGTGAATTTTTGTGAGTTGTATAGGGCAAACTATTAAAATTTGGATTCCCAAAACTAGCTGCATAGGACAATACACAAGCAATTAAACGGGTGACCTGATTGCAGACCATAATGGCAAAAGGTGCTCAGAGAGTATGTCTGTGAATTAAGTCATTTCTTTAATTACTAGGTGCTTAAATGAGGTACGGAATTTAATCTGTAGGGTGAGTTTGGTCTTCGTATTGCCACAGTTCCCTCCCACAGATGCGTGGACAACCTCAGTTTAGGTGTCTATAAAAGATATGAAAACATCAAGCACCTAAGGGTAAGAAACTCAGATGCAGAAAGAAACAGCCTATACAGACAGTCAGAAAGTTTAATGAGAAGAAGAATTAATGAATCCATAGCCACAGTTCTTATTTGTATGAATATTTATATATTTTTCTTTATTTGTACTTGTTTCAGTGTCCCAGTGGATACAGTCTGAAGACAAGAGGGAACCGGGAGTTTAGATGCTGTGAAATGATGTGATTTTACGTGCTAAGCTGTCCAACATTGTGGGATGAGTAGTTCAACTGTAGCTCAAATGAACTTCAAAGTCCATTTGTGGACTGAATATTTCCTATTCAACTTAAAACAAAATCCTCAGAGTAGGAACCTCATTTTAGCTTTTACCAAACTGAGAAAATGACATTCATCTGCTTTAAAATAGCTGAAAAACTAACAGTTACAAGAAAATATAATGCCATAATGTTGTGATTTGTTATTCAAAAGTGATTTCAGGGCCTAACACCAAAGCCTTCTAAGAATATGGATTTGTTTTGTTTTACATTCTGTACCATGAAATCCATGTAAATGTGCCTTAAATTTCAAAGATTTCTAAAAATTCTAACAAAAAATAAAGATGCTGACTACATAAAAGTTAGCTGCCTCTGAGAATGAAATTAAAAACTTGAAAAATAGGCCATGTAAAAAATTCTCAGAGGAATCTCTTCTATCCTGAATATGGCATAGTTTAATGTCACTAAGATTTGCTTATGTTACTATATTTGAAGCTGATTACCAGACTGAATCAATTATCTTTTCCACAGTGCAAATACAGTGTCAGATATGGGTAGCAGAGGTAAAATTTGGGATTGTCAAAGTGATCTCTAATTCTGCAGGAACTTCAGCTCATAGAATTTAAAATTATTTATAAAGCCTTACTGTCTCTATCGTTCGGGTAAGGGAACTCAATAGCCCAGCCTAAGCCAAAACGGCAGCAAGACCAGTTGTGGTGATGCTTAAACAAGCCTGTGAAATTTGGCCATGAGGTGAATCATGAGCAGACCTAGGTCCAAAATATCTTATACCAGAATCTAACCCTTTCCGTAATGGAAATAGTCCCACAGGTCAAAAAGCACACTAAAGAATTTGAACCATCCTGGAATTTCTGAGTTTGCTCTGGGTGAATTATGAGTATCTGCACGTATAAAATAAAATGCAATAATCAATTTCTCTTTTATTTAAATTAATTTAGTCAAAAAGGTGAATTTTGAAGGTTGAAAATAATTAACTACTAACTTACGCAATAGTAACCTTTGGTGGAATAAGAATTGATTTTGACTGGCAAAAAGGTAAGCAATTCTATATCAAACCATGAACAACTAAAATTTTGAAATATTCTACCTAGGTCCTAGCTGATGCAAGGAGATTTTAAATCCAGCCCTATAATACAAGCACTTGGATGCACTTGGGTTTGTCTGGAGACCGTTTGGAAAGTCAACAGACTGAGAGAGAGATATTAGTTCTTTGTGTTCCCTGCACTGACCATGCTCAAACCATGGCCCATTTGTGCAGTTTCGGCAAGTGACCACCTACACGAAGTGAAGCTGGAAATCCTTCATTCTCCTTGCAGCTAAGACAATAAGAAGAAAGCCTAAAAAGCCTATGAGAATGGAGCATAAGTCTATGCAGCCTGAGTCCTGGGCTAAATAATTATCTCCAAGTATTGTAGTATTTGCATAATTAAAAAGTTTGGCTGAATTTCCGACACGCTGCCTCATACATCGGGGAGGTGGTGGGGGCGAGTTAATCAGCAGGAGGAAAGTGAAGGTTAATGAATTGTTATTCAGATGGCGCAGGCCCTGCGAGATTTGCAGATAATTGATACCATTTGGGAGCTAGGGCAGAGTGGAAGAGGAGAGAGGAGCTGCTGCGGCAGTTAAAACTGGAAAAGAGCAAGCAAATGATAAGTTAGCACCAATTATCATTTTGATGGGTTTGTTTGTCTTGTCTTCTTTTTTTTTTTTTAACTTTCACCCTCTCTCTCACTGATTGTTGTTGTTGTTTGTTTTTTTTTTCCTCTATTCCCCTGTGAGTTGAATGGAGTTAAAACGGATGTAAAAGAATCATTCAAAAAATTAAATACCTGTCAAAGGCAGCGGGCTTTGAAATCTAATCAGGGAAATTGTCGTATGGAGAGTGGGAAAGATAATTTTGTGTGAGCTGGAAGTGTGGAAGCAGCTGCAGGTCACAGAGGTTTCCTGTAGCCCTTTGGCTTGAACTGTTTGTCTGTTTGTTTGCTTGTGCGTCTGTTTGTTTGTTTTCCCAGCAGATCTAATTCCCTTTTGCAGGGAATTAGATGAGCCTCCTACTCTAACTCTAACAAGTCCCCTATTATTTATTATTCATACTGTAAAAGCATCTGAAGAACATGAGCTCTAGCTCCACTGTTTGTCATTGTACCAGAAGCTCATACCCCAAAGACCCTCCCATTTTAATTATTAAAAATACAAGTGAAATGATGGGTATTACCTAAAGCTTATCTGCTTCCCCTCACAGGTGAGCACAGTGTCTGTGATAGAAGCCAGGTCTCTTCAGTTCTAGTCTAGTTTTCAACAAACTGGGTCATTTTAAAGCAAAACGATAAAACTTGTTTTTTGAGTAAAGCTGCAGGGACTCCTACGTTCCATGTCCTAAGAAAGACGCGAGAAGCACCAACAAAAGAACAAGAACAGCTTTCAGGTCTCAGGAACTGAATGAGCACGTTTAAAAATTAGCAAGAGGGAGCTGGAGATATACACAGCTTCTCCCTGAGTGACTTGCATAGATTTCCTGCCCAAGAGAAATAGATATAATTTAATTCAGGTAATCGTCTATTGCTGAAAGCATAGAAAAACAAACTTCAACCAGCACTTTGGCAGTGATTTCTTACAAAAATCAGTATGAGCTATTTCATGAAGAAATACATGCGAAATACATGTTTTTGGCCCTTAATCAAAACGCTAACACCAAGCACATTGATTTTTTTATCAACTTGAAAACAGAAAAAAAAATATTGCAGCAGCAATACTGGTAAAACTTGGACTTTTACTGCACGGGACATTCCTCAATGTTAAAAAAATGCATTGCTCTGATTCAGAATGAAAATTAAAAATGCTAGGTTTAGCCACTGAAATGGAATCCTGAAACATTTTCATTTCACAAAAAAAAAAAAAACATATTTTCATTTTGCTCCTGAAACTCAAGTGAGCATCCAGCTGTTCCAGTCAGAGGCCCTTCTTTGGTCCTTTAATCCATATTTTGGGAAGACCGCCTGGGCTTCTCTGTCTGTGGATCCCAGATTACTTGAATGGGAACCTCTCTCTGTCTCGAGCTCTGCTGTTCCTTTGTAATCTCAAAGGGGTTTGGATGGAGTACTTGGCTTTTGGGGAATGAACATTTTATGAAATAAAGAAAGATGAAAGTCCATGCTGCAGACAGAATGCTGTAGAGGAAAGTCCACTCAGAGCAGGGTAGGTTGGGTTGCCCTTTTTTGGTTGCCTCTCATTTAGATGAAGCCTGAAATTTATCTGGTGGAAACTATTTGGTGAGAACGATCTGAAAGTTACTTTTCTCTGCTGCTGAGACACCTAGATTGCTGCTGTGAGAGAAACACATGGAAGATGTTGGTGTGAACAAGTTCAGTTAGGGGTTGAGATGGAGGCCAGAAAGTCATGATATGAAGTCCAGCATAATAATGAGCTGTTGAAATGGCTACAAGACTTTAGGTTAGACAAAGAGTAGGCAATGCACTGCAAAAAACCCTGGGTTTCAGTTTGGCTAGTTTAGCACAGACCAGTGTTGGTCTGTATGCTATGCCTAACATATTAGTAAAACCTAGTCTACGAATTGTTTAAGACACAGCAGAGCCCAGTACAACTATCTCTTATTGAAAGGGAAGTGCTGCTTTAATGTGGTATTATTAATTATTTCCTTACTGGAAATTCGTATTTCCCTATCAGGGAAAGTTTGCTGAACCCCTTAAACACCTACACCTCATCCCAGGCGCTGCAGCAAACCCAGATGTTTTGGGCCTGAATGCCTAAGATCAGTATTATATTCATTTGGAGCTTATTAACACTTCCCATGTCTTCCCCTGCTGTTAATCCAGAACAACTCAATTTCCTCGTTATGTCTCACAGAACTGATCTTCCATTTTCTACCCTGCCTGGCTGTCTTTGAACTTTTTTTTCCTTCTTCCCCATATTGCAAGTTCCTGCACCTCTGAGACCTTAGCAACTTCAGGAAAGTTTTATTTATTTATCGAATAAAAAATTCAGTGGGAAAAGAAGATACACTCGCACGTACCCTATATGCTAGGAGGGAAGGGGGCGCAGAATCTAGGGCACAGCTTGCCAGGATGAAAAAGATGACAGGTGCCCCCCACTGCAAGTGTGGGACCGAGAGACCGTGGACTGAATTTAAGGAGGATGCGAGTGACTTCAGGGAGAATTCTTCTACCTGAAACAGTTCCTTGTATTTAAAATATACAGCACAGCGCTGAAGCTAGTTATAGAGACAGGCAAGTGTGAAAATTAAATTAAGAGGCAGTTACACAGATTTTGGGTGAAGGTCTGAATAATGAAAATAGCACAGCTAAGGACATATTTTTGGCTGATTCTGATGCTGAAATACACTGTAATGTTGGCTGATCTGAATTTAATACAATCCTGCAAGCAGGTGTCCTTGATGGTGCTTCAAGTCTTCTTGCAAATAACTCCTTCTGTTGCCGCTTTTAAAATATGTGGGCAGTATTGTTGGGAATAACTCACAAACACAAAATAAATGGGGGGGGAAAAAAAAGAGACATGACATTTTGAAATGAGGAGTGAAACATATAAAGGGATTGGATTATGCCCTAACAATAAGCATATTGGAAAATGTAGCTCTGCAAATTTATCAGTGTGACTAAAATGGGAGCAGTGCCCAAATTAAAGCTACTCGTATCGAAAAATGTGCTCTGGGTCAAATGTACAGCAGCACTAGTCAGAATTCCAGATTATTCAAGTATGTGGAGAGGAGGAGGTGATGACTCCCTGTCATCTACCCAAGTTTCATAATGTACAAAATATTTCTAATGCCCCTCCACCCGCTCATCCACATTTTTACTGTCAGGCTGGTGGTGCTGCCTTTGACCCTGTAGCTGCCTCCAACCTGATCAGCTTCTTTGGACACAGTTTAATCAAATACACAAATGCACAGCAAGTCTCTCTGGTCAGAAGATGAAACCCAAATAATATATATATATAATTTTAAAAACAGAGAAGTTTTCTGAAAAAGAAAAAAAAAAAGAAAAAAGCTATTTAAGCACGGAGATCCATTATTAAGAGACTGGGAGGATGTTCAGCTCTGAAAATCCTGACAATCTTGGATTTATCATAACCATTTTTAGCCATCTGAAAGTTGTGCACTCAGTTTAAGCTAATCATCTAGATTCCCTCTCCTTTAATATAAGGGGGCAGCTCTAGGAGAACATTCTACTTATTTTAGATATTAGATATTATGATGTAATGAATAACTGTTGGAGTGGCTATTTCTTTCCACTGACTAATGAAACAGCCTACATATTCAGCCTGGTATTTCGATCTCCAACATTAGTGCTTTAAATTAAGTAATATGTTCCTGTATATTTTATTTTTAGATTACTAGAATTACTGAGATAAGTGTTTTCAGCCTACTATCTTCAAGAAAGAACTTATCATTTCTTTCCTCTTTCCAGTCATTGCTTAGGAAAGCAAATGCCTAATTTTAGAGCAAACAGAATTTAATTTAATTCTAACATTGATTTTTTTTTCCAGAAAGGATATATTGAGGTTACTGCAGCAGATGCCATCACTGACCATTGAGCTAGAAACTTTTCATTTCGTCTAGTGCAAAATTTAATTCAATCTGCTCGATTAGCAAAATCCAAGCAGTTGCAGAGCATACACATCTGTTCTTGGAGTTATTAAAATAGAAGAGATTTTAGTAGCTAGGGGAGCTGAGTTTTCCAGAAACCGCTGGGGATATCTGTTCTTCTGAATACAGTAGGACTGATAATCTTATACCATGATGGTTTCTTCTATCCCCATTGGTGAAAGAGGCAGGAATGGAGGCGATGGAAGTCTTCATAGATTTTTTTTGTCTAACTTACTGCTTTACCCCAAAGAATATTTCTTCTGCATTGACAGCTGCACGGTAAAACCAGCTCCGTCTGTTAAAATATGCAAATGACTCGCATGCGTCTTTCCCTCCCTCTCCTACTGGGCAGGGATTTCTGAATCTAAATTTATGGGGGAGAAAAAAAAAAAGAAAAAAAATACACAGAATCAGAGTGAAGTAAATCTCAAATGGAGACCCTGCAGTGCGTTTGGTTGGATATAGATTTCAGCCGAGGGGAAGACAAAGCAGTGGCACACATACAGGTTGTGGTAAAGAAATTCTTTTACTCACATTGATAGAATGGATGAAGAGGACAAATAGTCACTGAATAGCAGCAAGGCTAAACTTCTTAAAACAAATGCTAATTATAGTTATGTACAACATACATGTACAACATATGTACAACAATGCAAAGAGTGCAGCACTGGCCTGACTTTGCGACCACTGGGGACATTATATTGAACTCAACGTACATCCAATGCAGAACTCGTCGAAATTTTGCTCTAATTTTTATTATTTTCTGGGAGAAATGAAATGTAAAGCTCTATCTTTGACGTAGATTCAGTACAGCAAAAGAGAGAACTTCCTATGAAAATGAATTGGGTCTGTGCCTCAGGAGGCACATAATTACTATCAGCACAAGATCACATGTATGACTTTCTTGCACTGAGTTTTCTAATTCATGTTTCCCATTAATTTAATTGTTCATTGAGATCAGCATCTGAACAAAGAAAGCTAATATTACATGTAATTTTTGTTTGAAAGGTATGTGCATCTTCTTGCGAAAATCTCATCTTACTCTACCTAGTTTGAATACTGTAGGAGGTTCTAAACCTTGAACAAGATGAAATCAACTCTTGCTATTATTCATTTTGGTCATATCTCAGAATCAGCTTCCCAGAGTCATCTTTATTTTTCTGTCATAGAATCATAGAATCATAGAATGCCTACGGTTGGAAGGGACCTCTAGAGGTCATCAGTCCAATCCCCCGGCATATGCAGGGCCACCTACAGCATGTGGCACAGGGCTGCATCCAAGCGGGTCTTGAAGATCTCCAGAGAAGGAGACTGGAGATCTGTCAGTCTCTTTATGCAAAGGTGATCAAAAGAATCCAAGCTGATTTTCTTGTAACTGTGTTGTTTATTTCCTGGTTTCCATAATTATCTTTTTCTGATTTCCTCTTATCTCTGTAACCTTCCCTCAACACATTTTTGTATCATTTTTATCTTCACCTTTAGCCTTCAATGGGTGAAAGGGGAAGAAAATGTCTATGGTCATCTAGAAACCTTTCTAGTTAGCAGGGAGAGAAAGAGAGAGGAAGAATGGGGAGGGGGCAGCAATTCAGAAATGCTTGATGCTTTCCTAAAATAGTCATCTAAGGCAAAATATATCATTATTTGGAAGTGCTTTGTCTGAACTCCTTAGAAGGTTGCAAGCAGACTAAATAATTCTCTCTCTACAGGGCGTTTTGTGTCTCAAGAGAGTTCTGGATTACAACAAAGATTTCTAATTCCTACACTAATAACACTAACAATAATAATAATAATAATTAATAATAGCAGTTTGTATCTGACAGATATGTACAAAAGAAAAGGAAAAGAAGTGAAAATAATCTGACAAAATGAATATTGAATCTCTTATTCTTTGATACAGAACTTCTTTTTATTTTTTTCCTAATGAATTCCCTTTCTACCTCAGCCCAGTCATGAAGTATTGAATTTGCAGACCCATTTTACAGATGGAACAGCAAAGGCATGTAACCTATACAGCTGTGCATGCAGGATCTGGCAGAAGTCTGGTCACTTTTCTCTCTGCCAGCAAACCACATTTTTGCTGGAAGAACCAGACTAGTTCCAACTTTATTGGCCCTAATCATACCAATAATTCTATATTATAGAGAATGCTGCCGGAATCATTTATGCTCAATTCATTCCATAGAAATGTTTGTGTGATCTAATTTCATTGCCCTTTCAAATCACAGAAGCATAATGGGAACAAAAAACAATTTCTGGCATATAGCATTTTTCATCAGCAGATCTCAAGGATCTTTGCAAAATGAGGCAACGAATACAATCAGGTGAAGTATTTCTTTCTAAAACCTCAGCACTGAGAAAAGAACAAAACCCATTTCCCAAACTGCATCTGTCCTAATAAAGAAACTGGCACCAAGGCATAGTCCTGAGCATGGTCTTCCATCATCTTTATTCATTAGCAAGTTTACCAACACGTGTTTGGCTGGTGCCAACTAACACTCCATGCCACCTCCTTCAACTAAAAGGTCCAGGCCTATTTTATTTACAAATATTGATTCAACACTTAATGCAAACACAGGTCTCTCCCCACAAGGGCCCACTATATCTCTGTGCAATTGATACACTCTTTTGCCTTGTATTAAGTAAGTTCAAGGCATTTGCTGGCTTTCTAACTTATAAATATGATTGGCTTCACCGATGTTCTCAAACCTTTTTTAACGCAGCTTTGTGAGTAAAAGACTTTGCATATTGGAGCAATATTTTTAAAGGTCAGAAAATGAAAAATAAATTGTTCTTGCCCAATGTAGAAGTCAAGAAAAAAAAGACAGCAGATCTATAAGGAATGATCTCATAGGCATCCAACTCTGATTTTGCTCAGAGACAAGAAATGTATTTAGATTTATCTCCCATGTAGGAGGTAGGCAGCTGGCAAATTTAGGAGTATAAGGAGAATATCTGGAAATGAGGCTAAGTTAATTTCTGAAAAAGCAGAGTCCTGTCACGGCCAATGGCAAAACCAAAACAGTGTGTTGCTTCCAGGTACAAGCAACATAAATTTTTTTTCCTGGGATCCACACACTTTCCCCCACCATTTCCAGAAGACACATATTTTTACTAACACTGTTCAGAAACTGTAAAAACCATGGGCTTTTTCTTTTTTCTACCTCCTTTTTTTTTCCTCAGTAAAATATCAGAAATTTAATATCAGACATTTTTTTTCATAAACAATTTTATGGTGGGCGGGAAAGGATAAATTTCAATTGTTTATCTATCCCAATAGCATTCCAAACTATGACTTTATTTGCCACTTGAAAATGCATAAGGAATCTCGTTTTGAAACAAAATCTATGAAAATGATGAAAACAAACATTGTATTTGACCCAATCCAAAAGAGTATATGTTTCATTTTATTTTGTCTAGTGAAAATGTTTGTTATTTCACTCTCTCATCTTATATGAGAACTGGAAAAATGTGTGAAAATTTTAAATCATCATGGTTTAGAGGCTCTATTTACCACCAGTTCTGCTTCTGAGTCATTCGCCTTAGTCTTATTCCCATCAGAAGAGTGTATAAAGAAGCTCCATGCAGTCTTAAATGTTCAATATACTTTATATGGACTTAGGACAGCACAGACCAATGCCACCCACTGAGCATAATCATTTCTGGGTATCCACGGAGGTGTCACATAATCTGGTGGAGTCACAAGCTATTGCTGAAGCTATAGTGTAAGATGTAAAATTTGTTCTCTGTATTCAAAATGTTGACCTTCAGCTCATAGTTCTTCTATACCTTGATTTTGTATAGGTAAAATAGGAAGGCTCACAGTCTTACATTGTGTTGGTCTTTTCCATTTTAAGAGAAAAATCATCATGTAAGAAATAACTCCTACTGGCCCCCTCTGATAGTTCCCCAGCCTCAGGGACACCACTATTAACACACAGAAGTGTTTTATTACAAATAATAATAATAATAATAATAATAATACAGCCTCACAATGATAACAATTAGGTGTTTCAGCAGATCAACCTTGGGCCAAAGTTCCCAAGTTCAGTTAAATAAAGTCACATGTTTAAGTCTACAACACAAAACAAAAAATTTCATAAAATAATCATATTAAGAATACACCTACCTTTAACCATCACTCAAAATATGTCTATAAGTGGAGGATTATCTGCTATCCTTTCACAGTATCAAACAGTTTGCCAGCACTTTTCAAGAATGACTGAAATGCAAAGATTTGTCTTGCAAAACCTCCTTTCTGGCTTAAATCTGAGCTTGGCTTTGGCACATGCTGGTGGTACACAGTCAACCGTAGACTCTACATGTTAGACAAATTTCTTGTCTAACATGTAGCTTTAAATGTCTGAGGTTAAATATTCAACTGCCAACAGAAATAAATTCTGATCTCCAGTTTTTTATACAAATTAAGTATTTTATGAGTTCATTTCATGGTTAGAGTTACTACTAGAGTGACTACAAGTGATCAGTTTAAATACTTTTTCAGAGATTCATTGATATCATTAATACGAAAAGAATCTTAATATTTTCTATATTAATTATGTTTTGCATCAATTTACTATAAATAGGCATTTTTTGCTTAAATCTTATGATGATACCCAGTCATAATTCTCCATTCTGGTACTCCCATTCCTATTTAGAACACAATAAATGTTTTATTTTAAGAATCCAATAAGTATATAAAAAATTTTATGCTTAATGCAGAATTGTATCTTTTAAAATACACTTTTAAAATTATATCAAGCTTCAGACTTTGGGGAATATAACCCACTGTGGGTTTTTATTATTATTTTTGGTCAATTCACATTTTATTTTTATATTCAGTAGGTGTTTTTTCATTGAATTCCTTGAGCATAGGATCAACTCCTCAAGCAAAAGGAGTAACAAGTGCTTTTTCTGAAGTTAGTCTGAATCTTTCCATTTTGATGGCCTATTAACCACAGGACAAATAAACAAGAATAAAAGTCTATCTCACCATTCAAGGAACTGCTTAAAGAGAGGTGATTTTACAGAATCTGAGTTTCAGCTAAAGTAAAAGTAGGTTTTGCCAGAACAATTGCATTGCAGGTGTTTTGACCAACTGTGTGACTTAGCACACTCTGCTGTAGGTTTGCTCTCTTTGTGGCTTTAAGTATTTCTGAAGTACTGTACAGTAATAATTAGCAGCCAGAGGCAAAATAATCATTGCTAGTTTCATTTAATGTTGAAGCCAAAACTAGTATTTTTTCTTTTGGTCGAAATGTCAGACCTTATCTGCATTATTCTAAGATTAGATGGAAAAAATGCACTTTTAATCATGGTCCTGGATAAGGCTCCACAGTTTGTCCACATGCTAATCTGAATGTAAGGTATGCCTTCTAGTGGATAGAGGAGTGCATTCAAAATAATCAGATTAAGCTAATATACCAGAACTGATTTATGAAAAAACACCAATAGACAAAACAGGACTAAAATTAGCTGACTCGGTTTATGCACTTATTTAGATAAATAGGAATAGTTTTGCTCGATGACTTTGTGGGAATTCTTATTGGAAGAAGCATAATATTTTAGAGCAAAACTCTCAAAAAACCAAATACAGTTCAGAGAAGGTCTTTCCAAAAGACCCATGCCACCAAGCTAACCATTTAAATAATCCAAGCTTTCCAAAACCTGAGACTTGTTCCGAGCACTTAAGAAAAGTTACACGGAAGCATGTTCTTCCTTCCTATGTTATCAGTGATATTTATGCTTTGTTTCCCTCCTTATCACAACACTGTAATAATTTGCCAAGGATGGTCCTTAGATGGGGCCAAGAAAAGTCCCATCTAAGTTTTGCAAAGTGAATGAAGGGCATCAGGCAACTTCTGTTTTGTTGTTTTTGTTGTTTGCAGAGTTAGAACATTAGAAATGGCTGAACAGATAAAATTATCTTTTTTTAATTTTGAAAAAAAAAGTCTTCATTTCAGACCTTGCGTGCAAAGTTTCAACAAGGAGTGAATTTTTATGGTCAAATTATAAAACCCTGAAAATAGAAGTTTATAATGGAAATGCGGGTACAACCGTAACTATGGTATTGCAATTGCATCACTATAAGAAAATTGGTTTAGATAATATATGCTTCTGGAATGACTGCTGTTCTAAATGATCCTGCATCTCCATAAATCTAAGCTAACTCAGTGATTCAAAATTACTAAGATTTAAGTTTAGTACCAATAAGCAATAAACTTATGGCTATTGTTATAATAACCGCTGGTCTGTGCTCCTTTATTTCACAGCAGGTGGTCTTTGGGCTGGATTGCAGCCTGAATGAAAATACTTCCAACTAATTCAAAACTAATTCCTAAAGCTGAGTGGAGGCAGCTTTCCAAACTTTCTCACATTCACTTTCAGTAACAAAGAGCCTGGTTTTTCATTTTCTCTCCCCTCTCCTTTTTTTTCTAATTAGCGCCTAAGTGTACTGTCCCTTTTTACACTGTTTTATACCAATATATTCTATGATGACAGCTGTCTTACTATATTTCTGCAAAGTGTCAGGAAAAAGTCACTCAAGAAGACGCAAATTCCTCTAAACACACTATGCACCTTTACATCTTCCTACTTTTTTTCCACCCTTCCCCCAGACACACCTAATCAGAGCATTAAAAATCTCATGCTTAATTCTCCTGTCAGGCTCATCGGACTTAGGTGGGCCTGACTCTAGTGACTGATTCAGGGCAGCAATAAGCAAGAAGAGAATTGGGTTAGTAAAGCCTCTACTGTAGGTCTGATATATAGAATCCATGCCCCAGAGGATGGCCCTGCCAGTATCTCAACCAGACCATGCCCACCAGCTTCAAAACAAGATTCAAAGAGTGAGGTTAATTTTGAGTTATTTGCAATCTGGGGTTTTTTTGCTCATTTGTTTTTTGTTTGGTTTGGTTTTGTTTTATAACATAAATCAGGCAACAGAAGGATTGAAGTGTTTCAAATTTAGAGAGAGTCCTCAATCCTCATCTGTTTTTGCTGAGGTTATATTTTTGAGAAGTAGCTAGTAATGACAAAAAAAAAAAAAAAAAAAAATAGCTTCTTTCATACAGCAAGTATTTCCTAAACATCTAGAAGTTAACACTTATCAAGTTAGTGTTCACTCACTGAGAGTACCTGTTAACTAGTTCTAGTAGTCTGGAGAAAAAGATATAATCGATGATTCTGCAATGGTTTCTACTCGATAGACCAGATCAAGTCCACATAGTCCTTGGACTAAAAGGACAAAAAAGAGTTTACCATCAAAGCTTTCAGGGGCTATGCAAGATTTGCACCCTTGTTAAAAAAAAAAAAAAAAAGAAAAAGATAGAAAGGAGGGGATTATATAAACTGGATAGCTTGAAATGCTAAGAGTCATCTCACCATTTCCATATTATTAATGTATGGGTAGCTGCAGATCGCAGATAAAGACACTGTTACCAGAAGAACACGAAAGAAGTGTCTCATTTGTGTTTTAGTGAATTGTAGATGTTTCAAATCCAGTGAGATATAAAAAAAAATCAGACTCTGTTTAGTTTCAATCTTGAGTATCTCTGACTGTTCATGGAAATGCTTGATTTGGGGGACATTTTGTTCTATCACTTATAGTAGAATTTGTAAAACTACTACCTTCTTGGCTATTTAGTGGAGGCTGGGGATGGTCCAGAGACTACCCTTGCAAAAAGAAATTTTAAAAATAAAGAGGTTTTTGTTTGTTTTCTCCTTTTCAAATGTGTTTAATTCCATTATCAGTCTTAAAAACACATCCTTCTTAGACATTGGCACGTTCAGTCACTGAAAACTGTATCACTGTAGATTAGTTCCTGTTGACCCTCTTGTCTGATGCTTGATGTACCTTGTTAGAACTTATGGAATGAGCCAAAGAGATAAGAGGGAGAGCATTAAATGGGAAACCTCATTGCTAGAATTCTTCATCCTTCACATCTGTGATCCTTTCTCTCTTTGCTGAACTCTAAAACTGTTTTCTTTTTTTTTTTTTTCCTGTCTCAAGGAGTGAGAAAGATGCTTTAGGTGGAGAATGTAGAGAAAACACTGTATATTTTAGCAGAGCAATATAGAAATACAAGTAGGGAATTACAAATAAGCATGAGTCTACATAATATTTGAGGTGAATAGCAGAGAACCCCATAGGCTGGAATATGTTCCATCATCTGCATCATCTATTCGCTCTAAATAATGAAGACTTTTGCAAAGACCAACTGTTGGTGCCTAGCTGGAGAGCAGAAGAATCTGAATTTATCAAATAAAAAGACAAATTCTCTGCTGATGGAAAAAAACACAACTCCGTTGATTTCAAGTCAAGCTATGCCAACTTGTGAATTTGTCCCAAATTGCTAGCTCAGTTTTCTTCAGTAATGACACTGAATAGATTTAGATCGGTGCAAAATAGATGTAAAACATTACCAGTATCTGTTATCGGTCGATTTCTTTACTCCCAGACTTTTATCCCAGGAGGATAGCAGAAGTGAAAAGGTTTCAAACTTCTTATGAAAATATTTTTCCACCATGCCTGTTCCCTAGCCCTGTCTGTTCTCCTTTCTCTGTGCATAAGCAGTTTTAGACATTATTTAAGTGTCGCATTTCCAAGTGTTCACGACTCTGTACAAAGCTCGTCACACATCACTCATGCCTTATTTCACGGGTTGAGCTTGTAATTAGCATATTTCACAATTAGCCAGTGTATTTGCTTTGCTAATTTCATTCCATGATGAAGGTGCTAACTTGGCGTGAAGCTGTAATGTACTGGTTGATTTATTAAGCCTCCTCTGATGGATGAAAATCACATGCTGTGCCTTTACTGTCGGGGAAAGTTAACAACATCCATTTGTAAGAGATGGTATTTGAAAAGTGATGTTGGTGTGATTGAATGTGTGAATCTGTAATGAAGCCAAGTCAGATAGCTCCTCCGGATAAAATTGTATTCAACTTCTGCGGTAACTCCTTATTAAAACGGGGCTTTTCTGAGCAGATTCCTCCCCAAAAGTACGCAAGAACCAACTACTGATTAAGTGTCAGCACCCGCAGATTTCAGCAGACGGAATCTACGAAGGAGCTAAGTGATGAACCCTCTGAGAGTCTGCATTTTGCATCGTGTGGTTACAGGGCATAGTTTGTTTTTTTTTTTTTTTTTTTTTTTTCTCCCCTTAATGAAGCAGGGTGCAAAATATCTAGTCAGCCAATCAGACAGTCAAAAAAATTGTCCACGAGACCATAGGCTTTCAGGTGTCCCTTCGTTGGGAAGAATCCACTAGTCCATGATTCCAATAATGCAACCAGTTATGTTCACATATTCTTCATCTTTTCACAGAAGAATTGGACTTTCTCATTACATTTATACTACTAAATGTAACAGTGGCAGCGCTTGGTTGCTGTCCACAGAGTCCACTGGTACAGTCTGCCATGTCCATACTATGACACTCTCTCATTCCCAAGAAAATGAATGGGAATGATATCTGACCCATGCTAATCAGAGACCTCACAAATCTTTTTAATTTGCTTGTATGAATGTACTGCATGGTGCTTCCCTTTTCTGTCATTGAATTATATTAGCAAGTTTGGGATCAAGGATACTAGCTCACTGCATGACTGAACACTGCCCAGCCTAGAAGTGGTCAATCTTTCCTAGATAAAAAGCCAGGAAAATATAACACATGACATCAGGCACATTACTGACCTTACCAACATTAAGCTGTGCTTCCACTCCTGCCACCAAACTCCTTTCTTCTGCCCCTTTCCCTCCATGTCTGTAGTTTTGCCACCCATATGCCTTTCAACCTCCTTTTATTCCTTGGCTCAAGCCAATTTTTTAACTCGGCAGAAGGCAGGAGCTGCTGCTTCACACACATTTTGACTCAGTGCGAGCCCCCAGTTCACAACTCCAGCTGAGCTTAGGGACCACAATCATTAATTATTGTTGCTTGTGTTGTTGTTAATGTTCCAAGAGCTGCCTTTTTTTTTCCTCCCTACCCTAGAAGAGTTACAAGAAACTTCAGAGACAACATTTGGCTAGTTTCCTATCATCAAAAAACATATGTATGTCAGGGTTCGTTGAAGGAGACTTTGCCTGCTTTTGACAAGAGTTGAAGTCTGCTGCTAGATTTACCTAGTTAAAATCTAATTCAAAATGGACAAAATCTACCAGATATGGAGTATTATGGGGAAAATGGAAGGTTTTCCTCTAGGTTAGGACAAATGCAACTGCACTTTGTGCTTTTACAGTTATGATTTGGCATTGAAAGGTTTGATTTTTATAGCGTGTACCTGAATCCAAGACAGATCTGCACAGGTAAAACCATAACAAAGTCAGGAAAGACGTGGGTAGTTCAATCTTGGGCTATCTAGCTGAGGCCAATGCTGTTTCTTTAGTTCTCAAGCAACTTGGCCTATCCATTTTAGAGTGAAATCCACAGGGATTTGATCTTTTTGCAGGAAAGTCATGGCAATATTTTGGTGGTGATTAGAGTAGGATGTATTGAAAATGTTTACGTTGTTGGACAACAACTCTGCCCTTCAGAAACATATATCCAGTAGTTAATTAACCTCATCTGTCAAATTGTCATGTATGTGATGATGTATTTATGTGACAATGACAGAGATTTTCACTTCTTTCACAATGACAAACGGGATTTTCACTTCTTTTAAACATTTTGAGCTTTGGAATGAGTCATTATGTTTCTTTTGTATTTATCAATACAATATCAGAGTTCTTAGTCCTGCATTTTACCTGCAAACACACAGTTGATTTGTCTTCAACATTTTTGATCTACTGCAGTTGACTTTGTTATCATAACTCTAGATGCCACCTGCATGAAAGCCATGACCTACTGCTGATGCAGCCAACAGGCAAGAATCAAAGTTCAAGGGGATCTCATTACCCCCTCTTAGTCAGGTATCTGGGTGGACATTACAGATAAGGAATCAGTTCTCTGAGTGGAAGTGCCATGAGCTGTCAGCTCATATCCTGGAAGTGATGCTATCTTCAAATGGTTCTCTGTTCTGCTCAGATCAGAAAGATCCTGGAACCCTTACTGGGACTCTCACAATGACTAGTGCAAAACTGGAATAATCTTGGAAGTAACACCTGTGTAAGGATATGGACTCACAGCTGCTCTCAGTGTAGGAAATCAGCACTGCACAGAATCCCTCGTGTTTCTTTTCTACGACATTTAGTATTTAAAACTGCATCAGAGAGGAAAGAAGGAGAATTGGTTGCATTGAAAGGAGGTTTTATGTAAAACTGAAGGTTTATTAATGACCCTGAGTTTTGACACTGACCTTTGGTGCTGCCATTCAATTTATTATCAAAGTTGATGATTGATAGAAGACAATAATCCATCAGAAAACATATAGTATTAGGGAAATAGTTAAAGGCAAGGAATCATTTCAACTAAAAGTGAATCAGAGTTCCTGCCTGATGGAAAAGAGAAATTTGAGTAACATGCCCCTCTTTTTAACAGACATGACTTCAAGCATCTTCTCTAATCTTTAGACATTTTGCACCCAAATCATTGATCTGTTACTTAAGGACTTAGCTCCTACCTACCATGTCATTACAGTATTAAGCTTTCTGTGTTTTAGCCTTGCTTAGCCTTATTTAAATCTCAGAGTGATGGGACATCCTACACAGTAGCACAGTGAGTCTTCCAAAGAGTAGAGAGAAATCTGCTTCTGAAAAGTGAATTTCCATTTAGATAAGTGAGTCAGCACATCAGGGTGAAAGTAAAGGCTGTCAGCTAAGGTGATGGTGCAGACCAAAGTTGCCTGCCATGCCCACACATGCCACTAGTGATGGCATTTCTCAGTTAACTCTTCCTGCAGGAAATCTGCTTTGAATAGCTGAGCATGGTAGGGAAGGTTAAAATCAGTATTGGGACTCCGAAGTCAAATAGCAATGCCTAAAGTTATAGCAAAAAAAGAAAAATAAAAAAAAAGGGGGAAAGGGAGAAAAAGAGGAAAAAAGGGAGGAAAAAAGGAAAGAAGAGAGAGAAGAAGAGGAGAAAAAAGAGAAGAGAAGAGAAGAGAAGAGAAGAGAAGAGAAGAGAAGAGAAGAGAAGAGAAGAGAAGAGAAGAGA
>JAWLRI010000055.1:222124-254969 GCA_034781795.1 Crypturellus tataupa | reverse complement strand
GGAAGGAAGGAAGGAAGGAAGGAAGGAAGGAAGGAAGGAAGGAAGGAAGGAAGGAAGGAAGGGGCATATAGGCGCGTTGTTAAAGGCAAGGGAGCAGTTCGGCTATGTGAACCAGTTTCTGTCTTATGGGGAAGAGAAATTCTCCTGCTGTCTGTAAACTCTCCCTGTTGCCACTAGATGGTGCCTTTCATCTCTGGTAAAATCTGTGGTTTTTATATTGCTCTTAATTTTTCATTCTGCAATAATTCTGCCGTTTGTAGGAAGAGGGAGTTTTGGGGCAGAGGAAACTTATCCTGCATCAGGATGGGCAGCTGGAAAGGCAGCTATATGACCAGACACTATATTAATCAGTGCCTTCTTTTAGCAATACTGATACACTGTGATCCTGTAGCAAAATTTGCTCCCTAGATACCCTGACAGCTGCTGACAATAAGGGACAATCTGGCCTCTAACAGCATTGCCTTTGTGACACTGGCTGGGATCTCATCAGAGCTGCATAAGCTGAAGAACTTGCAACTCTGGATCAACCCTGGGAATGCTGAATGGGCGCGGATTGTCCTGGAACCGGCCATCTATCCCTGGGTTTCCAGACTCCTGTACTATCTGGCTTCAAACTCCGGCACCAACTGGCTCTGTGTGATACAAGTGCTTGGGCAGGGACACGGCCCCTTAATCGAGGAACTCTGAGGATCCAACACTTCACCAAAGCCACGGACACCAGGAGTCCAGTGAAACATCCAGGACCCCTGTGCACACAAGTGGAGTACAACTTCAGAAAGGGCTCTGACTCTACTGTCGTTTAGTATGAGGCAGGTAGGGCATAAAACTATCACCTTTTCTCCTCAGTTGTGTTCCAGCCAAACCAGAAATCAAGCGGAGCTTCTTCTCTCCGGTCTGGTCTGTGCTACTGCATGGGAAAATTAGGCAAGCTGATGATTTTGCTGATGTTGGTTATAGGATAGTTTAAGGTACACAACACATTCAGACTGGAGGTGTCATCTCCGGTGCTGATATAATACTGTGGGGCTAAGGACAGCTCCCAAATGCCCGATCATCCTCCAAGGAGGTACAATAAGTCGCAAACTACTTCTGCTAAATCCAAGTAGCTCCTGCTGATTAATAGGCATTAGCTCATTGCATTAGCTGTTATCTTCTGCAGAGTGCATTGTAATTTCCGGTTTCAAAGATAAGTAAAACAAAATATAAAACCAGAATTTTTGGCATTCAGTAACTCCATAGTAGCTGATAAAATCATAGAAGGACAACAGGTCTTTTTACTGAAAAAGTTAAATGTTGCAATAATTTAATACTCTTGCATTTTGCATCATTGTTCTTTCGGTAATCTTTCCATACAAATTATCAAGTAAAAATACTATTTATGCAAAAAGTAGAAAGTAGAAAATGAACTGATTTTTAAATAATGTCTTGATGACTTTCAGCAAAATTAACGCTAGCCTTTAATTTTTGAATTTCACAGGTCTATATAGACAGTAGCAGGAGTTAGGACTCCTGCTATGTTTTTCACAATGCAGAAATAATATTTTATCTTGATATTACTCTACAGTACTACAAAAAGCCCAACTTTCATGCAAATAGATCTTCCAGAAAGACATCCAGCTTAATTTAAAAGCATCTTAACATGGTTAGTTCATTTTAATGTCTAAACAATTCTCTGTAAATACATGTAAACTACTCTGTTGTGATTTTGCCTTTACCTTACAGCCATTATTTGTTGTTGCTCCTTACTCAGCTAAAGAGGTCTATTTTTTATTTCCTATGAAGGAACAAGTTACATTTATTTACCATAATCAGGTTATAGACCTCACACCAGATTCACCAGATTGTTAAGACAGCAACTTAGGAAGTCCAAATAAGTTACCTTTTTTCTTTAGACTTTTCCATAGTAAGAAGAAACGCTCACATTGTAAAGCTGTAGTTGCCGTGGTACATTCAAAATTCAAGCAACAATAATAATGTTTCCTGGCTCCAGATTTATGTTTCCAGCTGGCTGAAGTGACTTGGCAACTGAAAGCATAAGCTTTGTTTCAGTTCTTGGTATCAACAAGTGCCCTTAAGGCATATTAGGGAGGTATGACAAAAATCTAGTAATGCCAAAAACAGTGAAGCTTAGTTATTGAATTGCCAGCATGAGAGAAATATAATCTGTATTTTGTAAGTATGAGCATAGAACAAGTCCTGGCATTGCAAGTCCCTGTCAGTCAAGGAGAACTGGCTGCTTCTTTCCAGCATATATTTCATTTCCTGACAATTTATTTTTACAGTGTCATTTAGAGAAAGGAGGGTTAAGTGCAGGTTAAATGGTGTGGAATAAGACCATGTGTACACCAGAAATTCACAAATAGCAGGTAATTAAGAATGAGTTCAATGTACAGCTATCTTAGACATCATTTCTAGTATCTTAGAAATTGCTTGATATGCTTTAAAATCCCACTGTTTTTCAATGATCCTCTGTCCAGGGTACCTGCGTCATAAGATTTTCTGAACTTTCCAAGAACACAAAAAAGAATCTTCAGTTAGGACCTTGGCAAAACCTGTAGCAACTGGAGTCACACTAGCCATGCAAATTTTTAGTATGAAAGACAAAATAATGAAAAAAGCAGCCCATGTTGGATCTTCTCTGGATTTATTTGTCATTTAAACTGTTCTTTTCCATTTTGTTCCTGTTTTCTACATGTCGTGAAAGACTGAGTCTGTTAGGCAAGAAATAGAGTGAGGCTTTAAGGCAAACTGAAGGTAGATGAAATTATACACATGGGCATAGCAGTAGGTCTTTTGAGATCATTTAAAAGGAACTTATCAGCAGTCTGATTTGTTTAAAACAAGAGAGTCATCCAGCAGTTCCTGATCCCCATTTGGTTTCTAAGACATGTAAGAGTAGCTGGACATATAAGTATTTTGACAAGTAGCTTACGAGGCAAAGGAGGTCAGCTCCCTCCATCTGAAAGGCAACTGCCTACTCTTGACAGTAATTCAAGCCTTTTAAATGACAGTTATATAGGACTGAACTCACTCCCTCTTTTGCCAGGTCAGATTCGGAGCCTGAAGCAATGTTTGCTGCCAGTTCCGGATTGTAACCTTGAACTCAGTGACGACATTGTGGATTCCTCTACTAGTATTATGCAATTGATAAACCCCAGTGAATAACAGCCAAGGCGGAGAAGATTTTCAGGTTCAACAGGTCCAAACGAGATTTCACCCTCCTGGATTATAAAGCAGTAAAGATTATAGAAAAAAACATAGAGTTTCTACTCTGAGTCATATTCTTCTCTTTCTGATGTATTACAGTAGAATAAATGATTGAAAACACATTTCTATGGTGGTGATATGTTATCCTAGCAGAATTCTTCATCAGTGACCTATAGAGGTGACACAGTAAGGATTTAAGGAGAGAGGTCTGCTGGGCCCTAGTTGCTAGATCTGCACCGTTGCTAGATCACCCCTATCTCCTGTCTGCACATCAGGATACGGCAGAGGACATCATTGACCTTCTTTGCCACAGGGACACATTGCAGTCTCACAGTCAACTTGTTGTCCACCAGGACCACTCAAACCTTCTCTGCAAACTTACATGCATACAAACTTGCTACCACATTTCAATGCATTACATAATGCTGAAGGGGCATTTGAGCGAGCTGTATTTTTTCACAAACTAAATATATGTGTGCGTGTATATCTATAAAATGCATAGATAGATATATATGTTCAATAAATGTGCAATAAATATGCTAGTGTATGGTATAATACACCTACAGTATATAGGTATATAGTATAAAATAGCTATATGAAGGTAGTAGATTATATGCTATTAAAAAAATCTTCTGGAAAGGAAACAGATGGTTACAGATTAACCAAACTTCACAATTAAATGGGAAACCCTGGTTAATGATCCATACTTCTGCTTCTTTCCTAACATTCATCACCATTATATGGAGCACCTTATTGATATTAATTTATGCATCCTCACTGCAGTACTGAGTCACTATCACTTCGGTCAGAAACTGAGCAAGAAAGGGACAGATTTCTAAAGGGATATTCAGATTTCTATTAAAATCAGGAGAGGAGCCTGGTTGTCTTGGCTGCCTGACAAATGTGGGACTCATTCAAATCCCATGTCAAAGCTGCCCATGCCTAGGTCTTGTCTGAGGAAACTTCAAGACATTTGGAATTCCTTTCAGGAAGAAAAAAATAATAAAGTCAGGGTTTATCTACCACAATTTCTGTACATGTTTTAGCCAAGTGTCACAGGAAAGCACTTATCCTCCATTGCTGCCTCCAGGGACTTTTGCTGCTGCTGTTTCATTTTTTTATATCAAAAGTCAGGCTCCATTTCTGCATTGTCTTTCATTGATATGCATAAAGCATGTGTAGAGAATGGTCAGCTTCCTCATATGACACTGGTAAAATATAAGTAAAAACATAAAATGTCCTAAACATTAGGCACAGTTCAGTGAAGTGAAGGAGGTGGAGGACTGAGCTTCTAAAGTCCAGCACCCGATTCCACTTATTTTGTTTTTCTATCTTCTACTTTCAAAGCATTTTCATGGTTAAGCAAAATGTGTACCAACATCAAGATATTTCACTTAAAATACAGATGACACTTTGCTATCTAAGTTCAAGGTTCTGGGTTAACTTGTGTTATATCTGCTTTGGTGTCTTTGTTGTGTGGACATACACTGAGGGAATTTCAATCTCTCCGTAAAGTGGTCATATCTCTTTAAATTTCATATTTGGTTACAGAATAAAATGATTCAAAAGTTCTCATACAAGATGATGTCTTCCTTCTGTGTGACCTTCAGAAATATTTGTGTTCAAAACTCCACACACAAGATGTACTGAATTCCCTCAATCCATGATGATTATAACCCACGATGAATCCCCTCAACCATGATGAGGATATTTCTACTCCATATTTCCACTGCTTTATGACTGGACACAGTTCCTCAATGGGATGCATACCACCTAAATTTTTGATTACTAAATGAAATGAAATGAAATGGAACATACCATAAATTTAATAAGAAAAGCTCCTAATGTGTGTTGCATCAACTTTCTGGGTCTTTTATATTTTTAGGAAGTTCCAAAGAAATGAATGTAAAGTTTGAGAATTGGACCTGCAGATGAATCAGTTTCAAAAACTAAGAAATAATTTAACAGTCCTTCAGAATGTCAAGTAAGTGACTTTTTGACATTACAGTGACCCACTGTAGAATCTACTCCGATCCTCAGGTACATGTTCCTGAATCACTGACATGTACCCACCCCAGTCATATAATATGGTTGTGTTAATCAATAGCAAAAAGAACTGAACATTTCAGAGAGAAATATGACTCATTTTTTCCAGATTCTGTACATGTGGGCCAAAGCTTTAGTGGTTATTAAATATCTTCCGTGCTTCATATGAAACAAAATCTATGACTTTTCATGCTTTCTTACATACACCCATGATCTTGGGAGCTTCAGAACTATTTAAAGAAATATTTACTAATAAGAGTCATCCCCAAGTATGAAATGAACATGAATATGAAAAAAAAAAAAATGTTCCAACATCATGAAATCATATGTGCATAATCCTATGCCTAAGAAAATATTGATAATCGATGGAATCCAGCAATGGATCACTTACTTAGAGATGTCACGCCCTGACTTTCTAGGTATGGGTTTTTTTTTTTGTCATTTTGTTTTTAATAACATATGTAACTACTAGTATCCAAAATATTCACACAAATTAACAGGTGTGACATGAGGCCTTCAGGAGATATATGCTCTATTAGGGAGTGGTTAGGACAGACACTCCACAGCATCTAAAATGCTACTAGAAACCAGTAATTAACCAACTGATTTCCCTTTCCTCCCTATCCCTATATGAACCCAAAGTTTCTTGATCCAAAATATTTTAGTGAAGAGAAACCAAAGGTTTGCCCAATTTATCTGGACACCTGTTTCCTAACCTTAAGAAATATAAGCTTTTCTATAAAGATTTAAACGATCTTTACATAATCAGTCCACGCTTAAATGTCTAGTTTTTACATATCTACACTGGGACAAAGACTAAGCAGACAGGTGCCTCTCATATTCTGACCTCTCATATTTTGGAATTCCAAGTTTTTTTTGTATTTGTTTTTTAATCTAAAATTAGGCACATACATACCTTTCTTGCTTATAGGCAAAGTCACTGATTTAGTCACCAGAGATGACACTGGAGTATTTAGTGCTATTTCATCATATAATGAAATCCTGCAAATACCCAGAGCAGGTGTCAACTAATGAACTTTTGAACTCCACATCTAAAAATATGTCTTAGCAATCGAGAGAGTAGTACAGAGCCAGTTGGGACTCTAGAATTTTGAGACCTTCCATCTAACACAGGTCAGTTTGTGCTTCACAATTTAGTAGTACTTCTTGTTTCAGATGAAAAGTGTTCCATATTCATGCAAGAAGATATCATTATTCTAAAACCATATTTGAATCAGCATAGGTTTAAAAAATTGGCCTTTCAAGAACACAAAAGTAGGATGCAGCAGTAGGACTTTCATAAACAAGAAGCCATGACAATCCACTTTCATTTAAAAATCTAATGGACTGCAAATTTTGCACTTATGTACATATCTTACAAGTATTATTCTGAGCCAGCATAATAGAATCTTACTTATCTCAATAAATATTTTGTCAGCCTGATTTACATGGAATCATGATCTCTACTAACCCTTCATCTGTCTGTCTATCTCTGACAGTCACTGACCCACTAACCCCCTTGTGTCAAATTATTTGACATATTTAACATTATTTGAACTCAGTGTCCAACTTGCTACATTTAACAAATGAGAAGAATCTCACTGGCTATAGCTATACTTACCACGGTGCCCATTGGCACAAGCTGCACAATCAAGATATGCCATATTGTTAAATTTTCTTAAGTTCTAAAATCAGGCATCCAAATTCAAAGCTTTGGCATTGTCCATGCTACTCTCAAATCATGGCCAGGAATCATCTGGACAAGTTTAAATGCGCCCAGGCCCAAACCAGTCCAGGACTCAGTTGAATGCAGCAGTCAAAGGCTCAGGAATAGCCCTGTTTCACTTAGTGACATCAAAGTCATCACAGGTATTAAATATCCTAAAATTTTGTAATAATCATTGACTAGATCAAGATCAGAAATAGAACTTTGTTTCCATAACAATAAAAAGACGATTATAATTGCCCAGAGAGGTTGTGGAGTCTCCTTCTCTGGAGATCTCCCAAACCCCTCTGGATGTGACCTTGTGCCACGTGCTCTAGGTGTCCCTGCTGGAGCAGGGGGGTTGGACTAGATGATCTCTAGAGGTCCCTTCCAACCTCAACCATTCTGTGATTCTGTGATAATCTCAAAACTATTCAGACACCTGTATTCAGTCAGTCAAACATCTATAGATCTCACTGTATTGATTTACGCCCATTTACTGTGATGTGGTTTGAACACCTAGTGCGTAACTACACGTAGCTGCTTAAATATAGATGCCTTAGTCTGCCAGTGAAATCCCATCTGCAGCTTCTGTAGCCCCATTGCTCACAGAACTATTATTTAGTAGAGAGAATGTTGCAACACCAAATTGTGGTAACGTGGCACAAGACCACGTTTCAACTTCAGAAAAAATTACAAAGGTCACAAAAGCTCCCTTCAGCTGTTAATAATTATGGTGTTGCCATCCAAACACGTAATCACCTTCTGCATGCCAAATGTAGACTAGAAAAAGCTAGCTCAGCTTTTATTCCATTCAGCAGTAAAATTGGAACTAATTGTTTTTTATATTTTTAGAGTTGGGAGCATTTGTACTAATAAGCAAAGGTTGTGATTATAATTAAGAATGTTTTGATGATGCATTTCTGTAGGATTCAGGAGCTGTTGGTTAATGAAGCTTAATGGAATACTGCCCATGATGAATTTGATAATTTCTTACAAGGAGAAGACAATTTCAACAAGTGTCCCTTCATTCACATGCCTGATAAAAATTATACTTCCAGTCAATTATTTTCTGAAATAGATGATATGGTTGATAAACAGTTGCCTGTGTTGCGTTATATTTAAAAAAGAAGTAGAAAGTGTACACTAGTATACACTGTAGTAGAGATGCAATATGCAGGCATTTTGGAGCAGAATTTCGTGTCACTTGGCATTAGAGAATGGGCTGAATAAGAATAGGAAATTATCTTTTTTTTTTCCCCCTCTTAAAATAATGGACGATTTGCCAAAAAGGCATCCTGTACTTATTCTGGAGATACATTTGGCATGGTTCAGGATCAGATTTTGTTGTTCTTGGTTCAGATTCCTGTCCATCAGGATTCAAATATGAGATTCCTATCACTCACTTTCAGCAGCATTGGTAGTAAAACAGCCCCAAAAGGGCATGGAAGGGACTTGTTTTTTCAGGTTAAACAAACTGGCAGACGGCAATCTGGTCCAAGCTGAATATGTGGAGCGATTCCAGTGAAGGTTAAGGTCATTCGGTGCTACAGCCTCATTTCTTCAATTGCCATAAATAATTTGTCCTAAAGCAGAAAATATGCTGTGAAATCCCATAGCATGTGATGAATAAGGAAAGAGACAAGGAAAAAAAAAAGTTTGAATACCATAGTTTCCATGAAGGTATTCTTATTAAGTATTTGTTTATTTTAATCTGTAGAAATAATGATTTTTTCTAAAAAAAAAAAAAAATTAAAACCAGCAACAACAAGAAATTATCATCAGGTAATTAGATCTGAAAAGGGATTCTCAGTCAGGGAATCTTTGATCTAGTCACAAGCTTCTTTAAGTCAACTTTGGATTTTCTGATTTTTGACTATGAAACTGCTGCCTAACTCTAATAAGGTTCTCTAATTGTGGTCCATTGCACTAAGAGGACAATATGTAGAAGACTACAAGTATTAAGCCTGTTGTCAATAATCTTGGATTCACTCGTTAGTATGTCCCACCTTGGGCACTGGATTTCATGTCTAAATAGGATGTTTTCAATCCATTTGAGTATGTCAATACACGAAAATAGCTTTGTGACTTTGTGACACAAATGCACTTTCCAATGTAAGTGATATTCATCCTCATATAGATCAGCAAAATGAGGCTCAGAAATGGCAAAAACAAAAAATAAAATAAAATAAAATAAAATAAAATAAAATAAAATAAAATAAAATAAAATAAAATAAAATAAAATATTGTTTGGGCAAGTTTTGGACTCTATTTGCCATGACAGAGAAGTTAACTTATCAAGTCAGGAAAGATTAAATTGCCTTTAAGAGGGCATTTGATGAATGGGAAAGAAATTATGTAATTCACTTATGTACCATATCAGTACAACTAGTCTTAAGAGCTTGGAAAGTCTGTTTCTGTCTTTATTCTTAGACTTCTTCAGAATTTGAGCTGTAAAATATGTAACTAACTGTCCTGTGCTATGTTTTGAGATCATGATTTGGCGTTCAGGCTAAGACCTACCAATGATCTCAGTTGCTTATTCCCATCTTGTAGGTATTTTCCCAAACTACTGTTCAACTGATGCCTGACCTTGGGTGTTTAACCATCTCTCAGATTGCTTTTGGAAAAATGTATTAAATATCATTGTGGCTTAGTAAGCAACAAATTTCCTGAAATTCTTGTTAAAAGCAAAACAAGAGAGATTGCAAGTGAAATTCCACAAACAGTCTGGGAATGGGTATACTATAAGGGAGTCCTCAGCTGGTAAGGTGTCTGCATAACCAAAATCCAGCTGATTTGGACCATGCATTTAGTATTAGAGAGAATACAGAAATAGCCACTATGCTGCTCAGCTGGTGGACTGGTCTGCAGAATTTTTTACACTTTGATATATGCCATATTTACCATAATATGGGTTCAGAATAGCAAAGAGAGGCTCCAGGATCAATAACAGGATTGTTTCTGTTTGCATTACAAACCTCATATCAGTATTGCAAGGCCAAGTATGTTTCTCAGGCATATTTTAATACTTTATTTATTTTCAATGCTATAAAAAATAAGAGCAAAGCTACTATAAGTCCATTTCTCTTTGACCATTAAAAAGACATTAAACATAAGGGCTATTTAAATAGGACATTCCTCTGGGAGTTTCTGGCAGTCCTTCTGCATTAGGCCAGGCTGAGCTGATTGTGAAACTGGGGTGTGAGCATATACCCAATTTAAAATGACAAGCAGGGCTTAGGTAAATATTAGGTATTACCTGCAACTTATAACTGAGGTAATACAAATAAATGACTGAAGAATACCCATTACAAAGAATATCTTGGGAACACAATTGAGTCTCCTTGGATCCTAAAAGATGTGCCAAGACTGCCACACTAACTGCAAAATCAGGAGGGAAATTATCCCATGGCTTCATATGCTAACTGCATTGCTGCATTACTAGTGCCTACAGTACCAGAGAGGTGAAATTTAAACATTCTTCACCCCACTGGAAAATATGCTTTGTAAAGGCAGAATGAGGTTTTCATCTTGAATATGGTCAGATTTTGATCAAGATAAAAAACTCAAAGCATGGGAAAGGAAGCCACATATTCCAGATGATTTCATATCATGGCACCATTCATTTTTACAGTCTATAGTCTGAAGATAAGTTCACATTCCTTTATTTGAAAATCCACTTGTTTTAAATACAAAATAATAATGCCATATTTACTCTAAAATCCAGACCCTTAGTGCATCTTAGCTACTCAGGGCTTTATGGGAGCAGCCTCTTTGTGATGGACTACACCAAATATAGAGCAGAAATGTTGAACCATCTACCAATATGTTTATTTTACCATTTCACCTCTGCTTTATAGAAGTTTTTGTGATTGGGACTATTTCTGTTTCATGACTGAGATAATTTCCATAGCATTACAATTATCTCATATTTTCATCATAAAATACAACCAAATGCTGCTCAATATGACCTGGTTCCTCCTGTCCCTGCAATGGGTCCTGAAATAACAATTTTAAACCTATATTTGGTGAGTGATCCTTATTCAAAACAACATTTAAAATGCCTAAAATAATGTGAATGTGAAAGTCCATATAGATCAGTGGGATGCAAACAAATATGAAATGAACCAATCTACGCATGTCATCCTGAATGAGAAATATTTGAAGTGCTGGCTTCGTTTTTTTGCTGCACTTCAAATTGTTCAAGTTCCCTTAGCACCTAATAGAGAGAAAATCAAATGAATTTACAGGCATTCAGAGTTATGCTGAATTATTGCAGGACACATTATTTCTGCCTTAAAAGAGACAGATTTTATGCAAAATCTAAGTTATAGAGCTGAAAGAGGTCAAAAAGGGACATCACCCACCTTTCTGATTAGAAGAGTAAGTAGTAGTGGTGATGGTCAGAACCACAATGTGGGGGGAAAGGAGGAGAGGATTGTACAAGATAAATGCTCAAAGCCACTGAACAGAATGCTGAGTGATACAAAATGTGCACTATTTACAAATGAGTAAAAACAATCTGCTTAATAGGCTAGCAGAAAGATTCTGTCATTACTTATACTGCATGCACTATTCATCTTGAAATTGTTCTTTGATATGTACTGCACTGTTTTAGCCAGACGTACAATTTGTCCTTAAGTGCTTGGGAGCACTTAAGGAAGCATTTAATTTGTCCTTGTGCAATGGAAGCATGAGCTTTGCAAAGTGGAGTAATCGATGCTCCAAAAGAGTGTGCTATATTTACAGGCTAAATTTTAGCTCATACTGCTAAACATTATACCTGTGCCTTGACTGCCTTGAGAAGCATTGTCTCCATCTCTCATCATGGAAAACTTAGAAATTGTCCACAGTCATCACGAGCCTTCCCCAATCTTCCATAAAATGATGTATTTGATACTTCATATCTGAGTGCAGACTAAGACAAATCACAGGTTCCCTGACACTATGTGATTTTTAATGATCACTTGCAAATTGTCTGTCCTTTTGAGAGAGAATTCATACCTAAAAGTCATTAAAAAAAAAGAAAGAAAGAAAAAGAAAAGACAGGTTTCAGCAAAATTGCAGGCAGTCAAAAACAGGGAATTGTGGAATTGCAGCTGACTGATTTCTAGTGTCTATAGACAATGTGCCCAAATAATTTCAAAACACATGGTACAAAGGGGTCAGATCAGCCTCATGCCAAAAATCTTTGCAGCATCAGGCAAGACTGTCACTTAAGGCCTAGCCAAAAGATTTACAATGTAAATGGTAAGTGCATATGGGCACAAGATTGCCTAAAGTCCCCAGCTGCCAGTGTAGACAAAGCCAATAGTACAGGAAATTTGTGCTAGTCTTGGAGTTTTCTTTACTCAGTAAGCACTTCCTCAACAGTCTTGAGCTGCAAGCAACAACCGGTTTAACAAGTAATAACAGTACATGGCTTTAGTTCAGTATTTATTAACTAAAAATTCAGTCAGGTAGAGGTAAAAGTTTATCATGACATCTCACATGATATTTGATATGCTAAACAAATGAGAACAAGTTTATTTTAAAAGATTAAGTAGTTACAGTTAGCTTGTGTAGAAACTTGAATATATGGGAAATTTTTAGTGATTCAGAGACTGAAAGTCACAAGGAATTTTAAATTCTTATGCAGACAGGTGAACCACCTGTGTAGCTAAAGAATTCAGTATGTTCTAGCAGTGTAAACACAATTTTCTTTTTTTTTTCTTTTTTTCCCCATTTTTTTTCTTTTTAGTGCTCTCTAAACCTTTTAGGTATTCTTTTGTATGTAGGGTGTGTATAAGAATATAACCTGATGGGACTCTGAGCATGGTGGGGTCATGGGGAAGGAGAAAGGTTTAAACTTTTATCCTACAATTTTACAGGTGAATCATCCTAAAGTACAGACACAGATACCCACACACGCAAAGTCTCTGTCATATATTTTGACAATCTAGACAAGTGACACAATATTTCAGCTATACATTTCCTCATATTTACAGTGAGCGAAGGGCTCACTTAGGCTGCCACAGCAGATCAAAGAAACCTAAGTTTAAACAAAAGCCAGATCCAAGAGCTTAGGGTACATATAGGTTTACAAGAATAAACAATTCATTGGTGATACAGATACTTGGGAACTACTTACTGATGCTACTACAAAGCACTTATTCTATCTTATTAATATACCATACTCTTTAATTCTGATGATGGCTTAATAATCTCATAAATTTTCCTTGATAAAAGTAAGGAAACTTACTTATTGTGTCTCTCTCCTATGATGAATATCCCTATTAAACTGGTACACCTACATAAGGATCATCTGCAATCCAAGACTCATTTGATGAACACTAAAACTTTATTTCTAGGGAAGAACCAATACTATTCAGAACAGTGGTAGGATGCCATACCCAGATATTAACAAGTATAAGCACCGTAATGCATTTGGAAACCCATTTTTGGCTTTGCAGAACTGCCTGTGTTAGTAACCTTGGAAGCAATATTTCCCAATATTTCCCAATATTTTCAAACCTTTAACAACTTTGCAGTTATTAGGTACGGCCAAGTAGTGCTGCTGGTACGTGCACCAACTTCAGAACTCATTGGAATTCAACAATTCGGTTAGTATGGAACCGACCGGCTTCTGGGTACCTGGTGTGACCAAGAAGAGAGAACAATACCCCAGATATTGAGAGCAAGAGCTATGAAGCACGGTGATGTTCAGGCATACGCTAATTCCTTGGCCTCACACAAATTTCTTGGCTACAGCTGCCCACTGGTTTTCAATCTTCCCAGAAATCCCCTTTCATCTCCTTTCAAAAAAACAGGAGCAAAGAATGCAAATAGTTTTCTCTAGATTGAAATGCCTGAGAAGGAGTTGGGGGGAACTAGAACCAAACACAAATTTGAGCTAAACTGGGAAAAGAAAAAAAAAAAAAATGGCACAAGTCTGGTCCTCTGCTGGTCAGGTACCTGAGACCTATTTACTTTGAACTCACCATAGGCAACATACAGATTTCTGCAGTGCAAAAACTGGTAAAATTGGCTGAAATCATCTATATATTACAGAGAGCTGCTCTTAAAAGGCAACATTTGCTTGCCCCTAAAGGCAAATGAGAAACCTTGTGCCCTGGTGCTGCAGCCACCACAGATTTCCACCAGAGATTTGTTCCTTGGGTTAAGGACTGCAGCACCAGGGCACAAGGTTTCTTGTCTTCTTTTAGAATAGATAAGACAAAAAAAGCTTTTGATTCATGCTGCGTTGTTGAAAATTTCAGAGGAAAATGAATGAGATCTGCTTATCCCTTGCCAAGAAAGAATGTGGAAATTGTCCTCACATTCATAAAAGAGGATAATGCAGGAAGTGAACAGATGATGTTAACTCCTAGTAAAATTTGGTGTGACTTTAATAATGATGAGTTGGCTAATCTAGCTCAAGTCCAAGGCACAAGGACTTAACTCATCTGTTTGTTTTGAACAATACACATTTGTATAGTTCCTGCATATTACAGGATTTGCTCATATCCAGCACAGAGCTGACAGTCTGCAATGGCATCCAAAATGGGATTAAGTGTTACGGTGTTCCAAATTCAGAACAAAGATGAATAAATCAGACTGAATATTATCTGACAGCCTGACTGTGAGTCAAAGAGGCCAAAGGAGCGTGACATCTGTGTTTCTATCTCAGTTTAGGACTATAGAAGAACCCCAAATCTTGCAGCTATATCTAATGGATGCATTGAGTATGTCTTGAGATGATCTTCATCTCTTGATTTTAGATACCCTTGTAAGAGTGGAATTGAGCTCATGTAACTCTAAGGACAGTATTCACTTCAAGCTGTGGGTGAAAAGTCTGTTGTTCATGAACCTGTTCTTACCTCCTCTGACCTCCAATCACGAGAAATGCTGACTTAAGAAGCACAAACTTTGAATGATCTACAGGTTCTACTACAGGGCCTCTTCACTCAAAAAAATTACCCTACAGCAGGTCAATACTGAAAAAGAAATCAAGCAAAATAGCCTAGTGGATCTGGATGAGCAGCTTTTTGTTTTAGGAGGCAGCAATGTTGGATTAGATTGCACCCAGTCTACCATCAGCATGTATAACCATATTTGAATCTGCTTTAATCTAACCCATTAGGATAACAATAGTGATGAGAATGTGTGAACAAAGGCTTCGGTGATGGACAGTCAGTTGCAGAAGCCTGCAGGTATTTGAGGAACTCACAGAATCACAGAATCACATAATGGTTGAGATTGGAAGGAACTTCTAGAGATCATCTAGTCCAACCTCCCTGCTCCAGCAGGGACACCCAGAGCACATGGCATAGGGTCACATCCAGGTGGGTTTGGAAGATCTCCAGAGAAGGAGACTCCACAGCCTCTCTGGGCAGCTTGTGCCAGGGCTCTGTCACTCTCACAGGAAAGAAGCTCTTCCTTACATGGAGGTGGAATTTCCTGTGTTTCAACTTGTACCCATTACCCCTTGTCCTGTCACTGGATATCACCAAGAAAAGTTTGGCCCCATCTTCCCTAAATTCTCCCTCTCAAATATTTATTTATACATGTTGATCAAATCTGAGTCTTCTCTAGGCTAAACAGGCCCAGCTCACTTAGTTTTTCCTCATAAGATGGATGTTCTACTCCCTTAATCATCTTCATGGCTCTCTGCTGGACTCTCTCTAGAAACTCCATGTCCCTCTTGTCCTGGGGAGCCCAGAGCTGCCCCCAATACTCCAGGTGCGGACTCACCAGAGCTGAGCAGAAGGGCAGGATCCCCTCCCTCGACCTGCTGGCAACGCTCCTCCTGATGCAGCCAGGATCCCCTTGGCCTTCTTGGCCACAAGGGCACATTGCTGCCTCATGGTTAACATGGTGTCAACCCGGACTCCCAAATCCCTCTCTGCAAAGCTGCTTTCCAGCAGGTCAACCTCTAATCAGTACTGGTGCCTGGGATTATTCCTCCCCAGCTGCAGGACCCTGCACTTGCCCTTGTTGAACCACATAAGGTTCCTCTCTGCCCAACTCTCCATCCTGTCTAGGTCCCCTGAATGGCAGCACAGTCCTCTAGACTGTCAGCCACTCCACTCAGTTTTGTATCATCTGTAAACTTGCTGAGGGTGTACTTGTCACTGATGAACGAGTTGAACACTACCAGGTCCGGTACTGATCTCACAGGGACATCACTGGCTACAAGTCTCCGACTAGACTCGACCCCATTTATCACCACCCTTTGAGCTCTTCCATACAGCCAGCTCTCATCCACCTTGCTGTCTACTCAGCCATCCCACACCGCCTGAGCTTTCCCATGGGGATGTTATGGGAGGTGATGTCAAAAGCCTTGCTGAAGTCAAGGTAGACAACATCCACAGCTTTCTCGTCAGCCAGTCAGCCAGTCATCCCATCACAGAAGGCTATAATGTTCATCAAACATGACTTCCCCTTGGCAAATCCATGCTGACTACTACTGATCACCTTCTTTTCCTTGACAAGCCTAGAGATGGTCTCTAGGATGAGCTACTGTCATGGAACTAGTGGTGGTGAGGGTGAGTGACACAATGCACTTCACTCTTGGGAAAGAAATAGGAATACGTTTTACTGATGACAATGGTTTCACAAGATTCTATGGCAAGGTCACTTATTATTTAGTGTATAGAGGTTCAAGATATACACAGAATTACCAAGGACACCCTCTCATTGGGTCATGAGGTTCAGATTGGACCCCCTTGCTTTCCAAACTACTTCTGAGAGGAGTTTGGGTGCAGCTGGATCCAACCGTAGTCCCAGACCAGGTCAACGATTTAAGGTCTAAGGAATTTGTGCACAGTTTACAAGTAAACTGTAAGTAAAGTTTACAAGTTCAAAAAGAGAAAGCCGTGGTATAGTCACTTACCATGAATCTGTAGTGGGAAGGATCTCTTAACCTTGAGGAGTGTCCTTGAGAGGCCTTTCTGCTCAAGGGGAGATCCTGGTGTGCAGCCCGCTGAGATGCAAAGAGAGCTCAATGGGCTCTCCTGGGGTCGTCCCTGCATTTATGGGATAAGATGATTGACATATAGTTGTTTTTTCAGTTCAGAAATGACTGTTGGCTGGTGTACTCACAGTTAGCCTTATCTCCCCATCAGGATGCAGCCATCAGGACTGTTATTGATGGTTAATGTCTGGGTGGGGGAAGAAATCAGGGAGGCAATTCCCAGGATCAGATAACGTGGTAGTTAACGCCTGAAGAGGGCTATGTGTGGGAAGTCAGCTTGAGCTGGGGAAGGAACATATCCATCACAGCTGCTCCAGGGGGTCCATCTTTCCAAGGATGGAGATGTGGCTGTCTGGCCAGGAGTTTCCCAGCTCCTCCAATTTGCCCTTTTTGAAGACCGGAGTGATGTTGGCGTTCTGCTTCCTCAAATCAAAACCACCCAAACTAAACAGAGGAACACCAGCTCGGATATTCCTGCCCCATTTACAAGCATAGTCCGAGGTTTCAGGGAAGACACATGTTTAGAGATGTAAGAAAGAGATAGCACTAATGCTAACAAAACAGAATAATCCAGACTAACCACACTTCCAGTTCTTGCAAGTATGAAGATATATTTTTCAACTATTCAGAGCAGAAATAGTGATATTTTTGTTACTACTCACATGTGCAAGAACACAGTTAAACAGTGTTTAATTTCCCAATGCCATATAATTAATGTGGGAAATCCAAGTCTTTGTGGTATAATTAAAAATAACAACACTATATCTAAGTAATTAGCACTATTATAGTTCTAATATGCTTTCTTCCAGTTACCTTGCATTTTCTATCAAATTTTACTAGCTTTTAGATACGAATATTTCCCCTGTCTACTTGCATATGTCCTTTTGATGTCAATCAAATTCCCAGATAAAGCAACTTCACTCTCTTATTTTTTTTTCCCAACATTATTTGCCTTAACACTGCTTGAAAAAATAATGAAAAATACTGCTTTTACAAAAGCAGGTGTCTATTCACTACGAATGTAATTCTCAGAAAAAAAAAAAAAAAACAGTAGTGTTTGTAAACTCCTCAAGAAAATTCAAGGCATTTTGCCTAACAGTAAATTTTTAAACATTTAGTATCTGCTTTAATCTATCCCATCTATTGTCACTGCAGAGTCAATGAATGGACTTTTCCTGGAGGAATATGTTGCAGCTTAATGAGAAAAGGATATACACCTACCAAACTGTAAAATAAAGTGTGAAGGGCCACAGAAGAAAATAAGTCATTAATCAATTCCAGTGACTTTTGGAGATGAGTGAAGGTAGTGGTTAGCAAAACGGTGAAACTTTATAATGTCACCTACACATAATTATAAAAAGTCTCTGTAAATATTTTATCTGCATTTGGGGATTTCTTTTTCTTGGTTTCTGTGTTTACATATTTTTAAATAGCATGGCTTAAAATTTTATGTAGTTATTCATTTTGAAAATGAAAATAATAATACTATATATTTTATGCAAAAGAAAAGGGAATAAAAAGAGTTTAACAGCAGAAAGAAAAATCAAAAAGCCCTGAAGATTTTGAGTGTTTCAAAGAATCTAGGCTTTTATTTGAGTGATCTGTTTGAGTGATGAGACAGATGCTCATATCTAAGAATCCTTTCTAGTCAATGGAGGTGCACAAGCACCTCCATAGTGCAATGCATCCTGTCCTAAGTTGTCCAAGTGGGATAAATCATATTCCATTGATGTCTTTTTCACTCTAATCACTGCCAGACATCTGTATGATTAGTTTATACTAGACCTTATACTTTAACATATGAAAACTTAGTTAAAAAGTAATCTTATCACTTAATATTCTTATAGTAGTTATATAAGTTAATAAGTTATATTCTTATACTAGTTATATTGTTTACTTATAGAAGTTTTAGTATTCTTTGATATATATATATATAAATATTATCATTTGTTTCATATAACTGTTCAATAATAGGATCTAGTTTCTTTAAGAATTAGAGTGAGAAAAATATATGGAAACATTTGTAATGCAGCTGTACTTCCTTTTGGGTAGGGTGATTTGGGGTGGCTTGTGTAGATCCAGTGAACACAAAGAAGCTCTTGAACAGTCAGATAATGGCAAGTTCTTGTGATTACAAGAAAAAGAAAGAAAGAAAACCCACCCTTCTCAATAATTTAATTCCCAGTAGTCTTGTAGTCTTGTGGCAGCACCAAAGCATAATGAGTCTGCCCTGCTATTTCCTTCACTGTGGGCTTTGAGCCAGGGAGTCATTTTGCCTGAGAGACAAAAGATGCTCTGTGCGCGCAGAGATCCCTGCATCTTCCTGACACATTTCCTCATGCATTTGGTGAACTGTCTTTCCCCTCCCTTCTCCCTCTGTTATGCTAGCTGTGAATTATAGTGAAAATCTGTCTGCGACAGACACTCGCAGTTCTTGGTCAGCTGTCAGACAAGCACGAGGTGAAAGACTTCAAATATGGCATTGGGCTCACACACGTGCGCGCACACACACTGAGCATCACTGGCTACTGCTCAGGTTCAAGTAGAAAAAAAATAAAAACAAAAACAAAGAAAAAATATACCTAAAGATCAAGAGATATTCCTGTTTACAGATCTTGCAAACAAAGAGGACATGTTTTATATTGAAGGATGATGTGTTTTCATTAAGATTGAGTATGTAAGTTCTAAACTCAAAGGGATGCTTCCTACCCTGTTAGTACGAGAAAAGTAAGGTCTCCATTTATACCGAGAAGTCATCTGTGGGAGCGTTCTCTGCGTTCTCTGAAATCAGAGCGTTCTCTAAGTTCTCCACGTTGGAAGTTATTTCCTTTAGAGCCACTGCCAAGATCAATGTAAGGGAAAAAGAACAGCAGAGAAAACCATGAATGCATGGATGGTCCAGACTGACTCCCAGATCTTACACAATAAATCATCCCATCACAGTCTACCTTCACACATTGGCACAGCATTTATAAAAGCCTATTGTAGTCAAGGCCATGACACTGGCATGCTATGACTTTGACAGGTTGTTCTGAGGTACTTTACATGTAGTGAAGTGTAGCACAGCACATATCGATTGCACTATGGTCCAAGTGAGATATCCTCATCATTTCTGGCATCATCATGGAAAGATGGTATTTTCTTTTACCAGCACCATTCGAATCCTACCTGTAAACACAATCCAGACAGTAAAATCATCTCAGCTGAGTCCAATATGAGCTTAGTGTTTGACAATCCATTTTTACCTAGAAGTTTCTATCAAATGAAGCGTTTGGATCTCAGTACCAACAGGAGCCACAAATTACAGAAGAAACTCCCTAACTTTCTTGAGACTCTGAAAGACAAGTCTTAGACACACCAGGTCACATGCCTCTTTTAATATAATACAGAAATCTAACCAAACAATATGGCCCACAAAAATATTTCATATATTCTAAGGCATTTTGAATGTGCCTAGATGCCTGATTCCTGTTTTCAGCAATTGCAGCAGGAGTCAGAACACATAGGTCAAAGCTAGGTATCTATTGATACTGTAGACACATGTAGGTAAATCTCCAGTCATGAATCCTGCTTAAGACTCATTCTCAGTGAAGAGAAATAGGCGTTTGTAGAGGGTAGCTCATCACCCTGTTTTAAGCTTGAGGAAAGAGAGCCCAACATAAATTGGACAAAAGTGTCTTTGTTGAGTACAGAATGAATCCTAAGGTCTAAATTGACTAAATGCCTTATCTCTAGACCCAAGAGTCTCCATTTCTTTCCCTAAGCTTAGTTATCCCTGGCTGTGCAAGATATCTTGACTTATCTGAGACAGCCACCAGAGCTGTCACATACGACAGAGGATCAGCAGAAGCATTAAATTTTCTGAACCAGTAGCTGAACTTAAGGCAGGCTATCCGACAGCACCGGAGATGGTGTTAGACATTGAGGTTTAGCCAACTGAATTCAACATCTGTAGAAGATTGAGTAAATCAGACAGTGGACAATATTCAGCTGCTGAAACCTCATTTGAAATGGCCTGCAGGCATTACACGCCACTTCTAGAAAATACCCAAGCTTCTGAAGCTTGGGTATTTTCTAGAGGCCAGGCAAGACAAATGACAATAGGGATATGATTCATTTGCCTACACATAGACATCTGTAGTTATTTCAACTACTGTGAGATGTCCCACCTAGTCTCCATCCGACACTCCAGGAAGATCGTGCTGTGTAGTAGCTATCAGCACTGTGCACGTGTTTCAGATATGCTGGAGCATAAACGGCAACACATATCCATGTTTTGACTGCAGAATCCTTTCCACTATATCTACACTCCAAAGCTCCCTCAACACGTGGAGATCCAGGCTTGTGAGTCACCACACATATAGCACAGAATAGCAAGGCTTAGTTGGATGAGGCATCGAGGTACTGAGCAATATAATTATGTCCACGTAGTGCTATGTGCAATCCAAGGTGGATAATCCTTATTCCTACACAGTAGCTATGTCTCCACAAGTAGAGACTTCTGCCCCTTGGTGCTAGTAATACAAGCTTGATCACCACTGTCCACACTTCTTCCTGAAGACAACCCAAAAAGGAATCTCAGACCCTTCTGGTGGATGTATAGCATAAATGGAAGTTCTGCATCACATATCTCTCTCTTAATGACATTTTAGTAACAGAAAGAGGAAGGAAAGGATGGCTTTATAGTACAGAAACTATCTTCAGTTTCTGACAGAGTCACAGACTTCCTGCATTTTTCAAGTAACTGATTTTATTATTTGTTTCCTCCTACCACATCCTGCAATTAATATTACTTCCCCTTATCTGAGGTTACTTACATGGACAAATTCACTGATGAAATGTGTTCAGAAATAAATTTACCACTGATTTTATTTTTTAAATCCTCAACAGTTCTTGATAAATCAGTAACAATCAATAGGACAGTACCCTCTTTCTCCTTTCCTTATGTATATCTTGATGACACTGAACTTTTTCACTTCCCTTCAGCACCTTTCCTCTTTTTAAAGACCAAAAAGACCCTTTCTTTCTACCCAAGCTCAATCACAAAGTTAGATTTATTTTCAACATTCTGACATTTTACATTTGGCATTCTTCTCTTCCTGCCTTGACTCCATCTTTTCTCAATATCTCACAGTTGTGACTCTCCCCAGCATTAGAAAACCTTTATTACACATGAACTAGAGAGAAGCTATATAGAGACTATAAAGAGAAGGAAAGTACAGGAATGACTAACTCTCAGTAGATGTGAACCAGCTTTAAGTATATTATTCCTTTCCTTCACCCATTTCTATCACCTTTTTAATCCTAATTAAGAGGCTATGTTCAGTGGCCCTTTCCTTTACAGTGGCCCTTTCCTTTATTATCCCTCCTCTCTCTGCGCCCCCCCCCCTCCAAAAAAAAAAGAGAAATCAAATAAATTCAAATGCATCAGCCATATAGACAAAAAATGATCATATGAGAAGTAGATACTTCTAGGATACAATCTGATTTCATTTTTATTGTATCTTCAGAAAGAAATAATGTCCCCCCACCAAAATATCTATATTTCCAAAGTCTGTGAAAGGAGTCATGGTCAAATGTAGATACTTTTGCCTAGTTGTGTGAATTCTATTTCAACTACTTATTTTCCATAGGGAATGTGAAATCTTTGGAATATTCACTTCTTCTGAATTGTTCACAGTAATCTTTGCTTTTAAGTGAATTCAAAGGGGATTAGGTATAATTACAACAGTGGGACACAGCTGTAACTTTGTGTACCCTGTAAATGCTTATTTCCAACAAAGAAACAAAAATCAAGGCTCAGGAGCATTGCCAGTACTTCTTTCTCCGAGCATTATCACCCTTGACTTAGTTTCTGCATGACATTTCTTCAGTGTAGAGATTGATAGGTAAAGTTTGCTGTTCTGCAGATATGTATTGCCATTGAATACCTGGAAAACGCTCAGCTTTCAATAGATTTACAAGCATAGGATTTAGTGTAACAATGATGGCAATATTACTTCAAAAGTCATTTGGCATCATGTCCGGGTACTTGAAGATAGGATAGGTCTTTTAGTCTGTAGGAGGAAAAGGAATGACTGCCAGAGATTTTGAGGTTTCTCAAAAAAAAGGAAGCATATTATTCACACAAACAATTAGGTGTTTGACTACGGTAAGCTTAGATCTTTACACTGCCTGCTCATGGCATTAAGACAGATCCTTTTTGTGGAGGTAGTTCAAAAAGACTTTGGGCTTCTCCTTGGCTGTGAAAGGTCATGACTCCTAAATAACTTATGTGTGAGATATTTAATATCTCACTTACACAAGGGAGTTAAAAAAAAATCCACAGAAGCTCATTTTGGCTCCTGGAGCCATTTTTTTCTGTCACACACACATGAAGGACATAATAAAGAGTAAATAGGATGTTGGGATTGAGCAGAGTGCTGGAATTGAGCAGCAGCTCTTGGCAAAGAGAAGGGATGTGACAATGCTGGGCTCAAGTCCTTTTATGTGATAACCTAATTTCTATCATTACAGCCAATGGAATAACATCTGAATTTGCAACCAACCTGTCTTCAGGCAGCAGAAAATATGTTATATGTTTTATGAAAAAACATGGAATGTTTATTTTCTAATATTGTTTCCAGCTCCAAAATGCTTACTACCTGGATGGCTCCTTCTACCACATTTTTATATTCTTCTCAATGTTTTTTTTTGTTATTGTTATTATTACTATTCCCAAAGTTGGAACAGTAGGTATGTTAGGAATAAATGGCATCAAATGAGGCCTAATGCAAAAGCATGATGATGATATCAGGAAATAGTTGTACAGCTTCAGATCCTACTAAAATAAGGGCAAGCAACTTCTTATTTTGAAACACTTCTTTCAGATAAACTAGGAAGCTTTCCTTTCATCTTTCGTTTTTGTGACTGCCCTGCACATCCATCAAAGACAATCCTAAATAAATGCAGCGTTGCTAAATGCATTTGTTATGGCAGAGTTGTAAAGTTACTAAATAAAGGAGTTGTTTAACCTGTTAAGTCATGCTTAGAGTTATTGACGTTAGTACTTTAGGAAGAGCTGAAGCGCCTGCATGCTGTGTCCTCCATTCTGAAACTAGGGCTGGTTGTGGGAGAAGCAAGAGCCACCAGTTCTTGAAAAAAATGACCTATTTGCTAGAATGGAGGCATTGTGCTTCAGTGACTGACTCTGCAACCAGCCTATTCCTAAAATTACATAGTGGAGTCTGCATAGTAGAGGCTGCTGTTATCTAAAGCCGTGCTTAACAGCACAACATTGCCATGAGTTTTATGTTTCAAACTGAGAATTGGCAGACCAGAGAGTGAAATAGAAATAAAAGCTGAGGCGTCGTGTTTCTTTCAGGATTATTAATATACTTTGGAATCTCAGTCATGGACTCAAACTCTTTATCAAGCATGGGATCTCGGGTTATACGTTTCACTACATCTCTGAGATAAACGCAGATGATACATAGGAAAGGAGAACACTTTTGCTCAGGGTAATAAAAAAATGATACACTCGAATAATTTTAGTCATATGGAGCATGAGAAAAGAATGAGGCCCGTTGTGTCTAAAATATCAGCGGGTGACTTGCCAGAACTGTTCTTTGGTCTGTTAAGAGAAATGTATTTAGTAATTGCTCCTTTTGTGTAACAGGCACGAAACCCTGGATGAGCACTCACGTTTCCAGTTTCTGTGAGAGAACAAGAGAATCCACCCACTTATAACACAGGATTGATGAACAGAAATGATAGGATAACTCCAGATGAAATTTTGATCTTAAATGTTTTGTCATTTTTAAATTGAGGTGTTTGTGTTAGCCAGTGAACAGGTAAGTCCCTTCAAATTTGGTCTGTAAGTAGGGTGAATCTAGAAGTGCCTACAACTTGAAAGGTCTAAAACTAATTTTTAAATTGCTAAATCTAATTGAGAAGAATCTTAATCTATATTAATAATGACATTTTTCCCATCAGTTCCTCATGTAATTCTTTCTAGAACCAACAAATTGCCCCCAAACCAAGAATATCTGGATATCTGGGGACTTTATCCCACAAAAAGGAATATCCTGGCGGCCGACTGGTGCTTCCTTGTCTCACAACCTCCCATCAGAACTGAGGGTTTTTTCCCCCATGCTTTTCAGGCAAGGTACCATCCCTGTGGCATAGCTGGTATCTGAGAGCTTCATGTTTTCATGCACATAGATCACAAAATCAGGGACATGCATAAGGCAACTCTGTTCCTTCTTTCCTCTTTTACACAGTGATCTGATGAAAATTATGTATCATTTGGAAAACAGCATTTTTTTGGACAGAACAGTGAGCAACAATGATGCTAGGATCATGCTACAGGTACATCTCTTAGCGTGGCTTTCACAGTCAGTGCAATCACCCTCCCTTCCTCCATCCATGTGCAAGGTCTGTGCATCTTGCACGTAAAAGGCCCATGTAGTTAAAAATGGCAACCAAGACTGCAAACACTGATTTAGGAGCTATCAAATAGTTCGTCTGCTGCAGCTCCTCCTACGTAATGCCCACAGAGACAGGGCAGATGTGCAAGGCTGTGCAAGGATGTGCAAAGATCTATAGTTTCAGGGAAATTCCCAAAATATTTTGCTGCACTCTTCTAGGGTATGTGACACTTAAGCACTATCTAGACTGATTTCGGCTCTCTGTGTAGTCAACAGGTGAAAGATACTTTTAGAGGTTAATTTACTTAAGATGGATGTCTTAAGACAGGAAGATAGAAAGGTGCCTTTCTCTCTGGATTACTAACAGAATCTAGACACCCATCTCTTACTAAATATGCATTATCTAGAAATCTAAAGACAAGTGAGAGGAAACTGAGATATGGCTCTTTACATAGTTGATTTGTGTTATTTGTTTTGTACCATGATAATTACAAGGCTGTTCCACAACATCTTCCATTTGATGTACAAATGAGAACAAAAAAGATGCTTTTCATCCTAGAGAGTTTATATTCAACTATGGTCAAGATGAAAGAAGTATATCAATAAATGGGGACAATAACGGGACATAATAATGACACAATGAAATAATTTTGATCCTTTTGCAAGGCCATATACAGGGTTTAGAAGCCATCTTGCTGCTCTGAAATGTTTTGTAGGCATCAGAGCAAAGAAAAGGGCATATGGAGAAAGGGCTACAGAGATCTGAAGACATTTATAGGTCATTTTCTCATAATAAAACTGAAAACACTTAAAATGTACCAAGTGAAAAGTGAGAGTCAGCACTGTGGAAATCAAAGGCAGAATTTGAAGACTGATGAAAGAAAAATATCAGGAGGCAAAGGAGCTCCACATACATTCAAACTGTTGGAAGCAAGTAGCTTATAGCTATGGATGAGATGGAGTTATGGGCAGCCTTCAGAGAAAGACAAGGAATTATATTTATGTTAGCAATGTCAGATATACAAACCCATTAGAAATGCTTGAGATGTGATTTATTTGAGAAGTGAGGTTTAGATAATCATGTTTTCTCTGTGTGTGACCACGTTTCTTCCTCAGTGGATGTGCTCTATTTCATTGATCTGTAGACATCCTCAGAATAGAAGTCTACATCTGAGTTAGTTGCTTTAGGCTGTATTTAGAGAAAATGAAGTAAAACAGGTATTTTAGGCTTTCATGGATATAATTGTTTTAGATAACTGATACAGGATACAATGACTCATATTCTGGAAGGGTCCATTTTTCTCCACTTACTATTAAAGGAGCTGAGCCTGACTAACTTCAATGACATCAAAGAAATTAATTTCCCCTAGTTTCATGAAAATAAGCAGCCAGGCTGAAAACAAACAAACAAACAAACAAACAAACAAACAAAAAATAAACAACCCCCCCTCTTTTTTTCAAGGGGACACACTACTAAGATCAACTTTTATGGGACATTCAACAAATGAAGTGTCTTTTCTTTTTTTTTTTACAAATATTTTTAATTATTTGTATATTTACTTTTAAGTTAGCCCTATACACTTAGAAGGAATTCATTTAACAGTAAATCTAACGCTAAATTTTGTGATTCAAAAAGGGCAAGAAGGAAAACCCGAAGGACTACAGGCTGGTGAGGCTCACCTTAGCCCCATGAAGGTGATAAAATAAACATTCCAGGAGGTCCTTTCCCAAAACAAGAATATTGTTGGAATCTCTGTTGACTGTAGATATTCCCAGAGTCACAGAATGGTTGAGGTTGGAAGGGACCTCTAGAAATCATCTGGTCCAACACCCCTGCTCAGGCAGCTCTTACACTTGAATGGGAGTTGACTCAGGAGATCCCAATGTATATTAAGCGTAGAGATGAATGACATTAGTCCAAAAACTACTCTTAGCCTTAAGATCCATAGTTCACAGATGAGAAGAATGCAGTCATTTCCATTAGTAATGATTATAGGATTTTGCTAGGACACTTGCTTTAACAAATAACAGCAATTAGAATTTCCTCCTATAATTAATTAAATCATCATAGTTGTCAAGAAATAAAGCCTAATTCTGCCTTCTAATAAAATATATAGTAAATTATATAAAATCATGGAACCATATAGCATATTTGAGTTGTAAAGGAGTTCTGAAGCTCATCTAGTTACACCGTATGCTAAAAGCATAGCCAAATTGAACGTTAGATGAGGTTGTTCAGCATCTTGTTCAGTCAAATTCTGATGATCTCCACAGATACAAAATCCACACCTTGTCTAGGCAACCTGTTGGAGTGCTTAACTTCACTGTAGAAACAATTTTTGTTCTATCCAGTCCAAACCACAATTCTTGACCCTTATCCCATGTTCACTCATAGTGAACATCTTAGAAGAGTCTGACTCAGTCTATCCCCTAACCAACATAACTGCCCTTTGCTAGACTCACTGCAGTTTGTAGATGTCTATCTTGTCCTAGGAAGTCCCAAACTGGACACTATACTCCATATGCAGTCTCACAAATGCTGAAAAAGAGAGTAAAATCACTGTTTTCCATCCTCTGGCTACATCCTGGCCAATGCAGTACAACACATGGTTAGCCTCCTCTGTCGCAAGGGAGTGCTGCTGATTCATGTGCAACTTGTTGCCAGCCAAAAACCCTCAAATCTGTTTTGTTAGATCTATTTCTTAGGCCTTTGGTCCCTAGCCAAATGATTTCTGTCAGATATTCCTGTCAGCTCATTTCTCCAGATTGTAAAGGTCCCTCTGAATGACAGGCTTTTTATGCAGCATATTGACTGCTCCCCCCAATTTGGTGTCAACCACCAACTTGCCAAGGCTGTGCTCCTTTCCCTATAACCAAAGTACTTTTTTCCTAAGAAATACAAGACAAAAAACTGTTTTGGAAGGTCATACTTCTCAGAGTAGTAAGGCAGGAGTTGTGAGACTAAGAAGGAAGAATTTAAATAGAAAATAACATTATATATATGAGCAAAGAATGACAATTCCTCTGCTCAGTAATGACTTGAGACAGAATTTTGACAGAAATGCGGATCAAACTGTTGTGTGTGCTTCAATGCTAGTGTAAACAATAATCTTCATCTAGTCTTGGGCAGAAATGTTCATTAAAGTAACATCCTTGGCACTTTGAATTTTACACTACAGGACCAAGGTAAAGAAAACGTAGCACGAACAGAAGTTTTGCCCAAGTTTTTTCTTTTTTTTTCCCCAAAGACAAATCAATGGGCAATATTCTACCTTGATTACAACAGTGTCAATCTGTGGACACTTTAGTAGCCGACTGACTTAGCTGCATTGCTGAAAATTAAGCTCAAGGATTTACTGTAACTGGATGCGTCAATCATTAGCAGGGAGCCTTTGTACCGGATGGTCACACTGACTGCAAATTTTAAGTGTAATGAAAAATACGTACAAAATTCATTTCTGAGTGTTGCATATCATCATAAACAAAAGCAGGAGAAAATAAAAAATGGAACAGAAGCAAACAGCCTCCTTCCTTGAAGAACATACACATGACTAATGTGCTGTTGTATCTGGTCTCTGTATGAATTTTACAATACCTGTGACGCTGACTCACCTTGTCCTATCAGGAAACAGAGAAGCTATAAATTATGTTCCAGTGAGGAACCTCGGTCACTTCCACAGCCACCTGAGAGGCACGGAAAAAAACTTCCAGTCTTCCTGGAGTCAAAAGGTAGAACTTACATTGATTTGTTTGTTTAAAGTATTGCAATTCTTTTTTCGGGTATTAAAATTTAATCTATCGTAGGAGATTTCTTGTCCCTTGAACCAGCTAGGAAGGTCACAGAAAGAGGATTTTATTTGATTAAAAAAAGTGTGGTTTAGACAGACAGTGGCACAGTGAGGAGAAAAAAAATGAGCAATCAGAAATGGATGAAAATTGGTCTATATACAAGAAAGGAGCATCTCAGCAGAAAATTAGATGTATATAAAGAGATAAAGACTGAATGTATTGAATTGAATATATATTCAACTCAGTATACTCCATTGCTATGTTTAGATATCATCACATCTTTTCGGCGTTGTGAAATTACCACCTTCCTCTTGCACAAAGTGGCTGCTAAGTAGGACCTTATGTGACAATGCTGTGCAAGAGAAACGACAGCTTGTATTAGTCCGTTTCAGGTCATTTTCAAGGATAATAAAAAATAATGGGGATGCTCTTTTATAATACAGATTCAGTTGTGTGAATAATTTAGGATACGTTTTTTTTTCGGGATGGAGCTTTTGAAGGAAGAAAGGGAAAAAAAAATCGTGAGTTTGCCAAACTAGGGATTGTTTGACAAACCAGGGATGCTAAAGCACTGTCTTTCAGTGGCAGGTCCCTGTACACAGATGGAGTTGCAGAAAAGTCAGCAAGACTTGGCACATGTCCTGATTTATGTTTGATAGGGGGGAGGAAGGAGGGGTGACAGAGAGATTGATTTTAGGATCAGTGCCTAGAAATTAATGCAGAGCAATTAAATTTACATCTTTTAAACAGTAAGCATTTGTTTGAAACCTGCGGGACTGCCAAAAGTGCATTAGTATGTTGGAGCAGGAAATCCACTGATTCTTAAAAAGCGTTCCAATGCCATTTTGCAATTTGTATCATGGGATAAATTACTAATTATATACATTTAATTAATATACTCATTAAATTGATATAAAATATCCCAGGAAACGAATATTTCAGCTATATTTTTAAGTCACTTTTTTATGTTTTACTTACAAAATAGAATGCCTGACAAGGAACAGTTATTTTCAGTAGAGAGAGAAAAAATATTTTAAAATGTTTTAAGTGATAAAGGTTCATTATTTGTATATGAGAATCAGCACATTTTGCACTGAGAAGATATACTTTTGCTTGTTATTTAAGGGCACATGAAAATAATCCACTTCTTTTCCTACTTTCTAGTTAGGAAAGAAGGGAAAAAGAATCATTTTCCATATTTAAAGGCAATCTATGCCTTTAAACTCCCAACTTACATACACTTCCTCAAAAGCTCTCAGAAGTAGGTGTCTAGAAAATGTACTAAGAAAAACCTGTGTGTGAACCCACAGTTTTTCAAGAAAGGAACATATTAGCTTTAAATTAAATGGTGTCATTAACCAGATCCAAGAACTGGACCTTTTCCCTCGAGCAGCTCCTCTTCATACAGGCTGGAAATTGCATCCAGTGTCACATAAGTAATTTGGTGAGGAAAATGACCCGTTTAGAAAAGGGCAGCTATTCTCATCTGTGTGTTCTCCAAGAGCAGGAACACCTTGGGTTTTATAGAAGCCGGTTGCCTCCAGGTAAAGAGACCTTGTGGAGTACGGAAAGACCAGGAAACCCTGTTGGCCTTTCCCCAGGAATAAATTAAAACTAAACCCCACAGCCTTTTAAAGCCAAATAAGAGCTTATGTTAATAACATCTCTATAGCAACATGCCCCAAAATTCTCTCGTAGAGGGGTTTGGGGAAGCTGCCAAAACAAGTAAATTCCAGTCTAGTCACCTGCTTGCCTGCCTCAGGTAGCTGGGCAGAAACAAGATGAACATAATTCCCATGGCTGATTGCAATCAGATACCAAATATAATGACCTTATTTTACCAGCTATACCACTGTAGTGGGGTGGTTTGTTCAAAGCTCTGAGAAGGCTCCTGTTTCTGTACCTACTCCACAATACTCATTTTACTCAATAGATTTACTAGAAAAACAAAATTAAAAAAAAAAAAATAACATTCATAGTGTTCTTAGAAATATTGTAAAGTGGAAAAGGATTTTTTTTTTTACTTCTAAAAATGAAAGAGAGAAGGACAGAAAGAAATCAATACCTTGCTGCTTGAGAAAACATCTGGAGAAGCACAGGAGAGATGTGTTACATGTTTGGAGAGATGAAAGCTCCGTAAAGGGGAAAAAAAATAACATAGCGCCCATTCTTTCCTTTTCAGAGATGATTCTGCCTGCAGGGTTGCTGTGTCTCATAGCTGTGCTGCCTGGGTCATCCGGAGAGGTAGGATTCATGCCTTGCATGTGGAAAATTTGGATTCTCTTGGGCAGACTCAAGGCCTGATTGATTCTAGCTTTTCCTATGCACAGTTGACCATTTTTCCCCTTTATATCAGCTGGTTTACTAGAATTACTTCTTTCTACAAATGCTATTTTTATAATGCTATAAGGACTGGAACTCATTTAAATACATTAAATGGTAAATACAGAAGTTGTGCTTGGTGCATGACTATTCCCACTTGGATTAGGCAGAAGACTAAGGTATTGTTGAATGAAGGTATTCATAAGGTATTATGAATGAAAAAAGAAATGGCAGATTTTTCAAGTGCTCAAGTCTAAAAATATATATATTATAGAATTAAAATATATGAGATGTAGGAAAAATTACTGACTATAGTTGGATTGTCATGATAAGTGAAAATAAATTCTTACAAAGATTTTCCTCCACAGCACTATTGTATCACTAAAACTAAACCTCAATAAATCCAACTGAATGTATGGCAATAGGTGAATAATTACCTTATTCTGGGAAAAATCAAATTATTCATATATCAATATGAAGGGTAATATGACAAAAATAAGAGTAAGAACTGTTGCCCTCAAGTCAGAGTACAGAACAGTAGCCTAAAAATATGATGCGATATTTCAATTTCTGTTCTTCACATGTTAACCTAGAAAATCTATGATAAAGACTGAAAACAAGAGGCAGAATTCTTCATATGGTTATACTTTCTATTGGAAAATACAGGAGAAGTTTGAGAAATGAAGTCCATTATGGCAGTAGTGGAAGAACACATTGACACTTGTTTTTTGTGCATGGGATTTCCTGATGGAAACATCACAAGAAGTCTGTGACAATCCTGTTGTTATACATATTCTTCAGTAAACAGAAATCGATAGGCATATTTAAAATGTTGAAGAAGGGGAAAGCATCATGAGTCCACCTAGGTCTTAGTCTATTTTTAGATCCTATTTCTCCAAACTTTTGTGAAGGAAACTATAATAACAATAAGTCAATTTGATACAGTTGCCCAAATTTAAAAGTCTAATGTCACATGAGAGAGATAAGATATGCTAGACATGACGTGATAGAGGAACCAGTGGCAGTCTTATTACTGCTAAACTCTTAAGTGGTGCATTTGAAGTGCTGCGCATAAGAACAACCTCTAGATAGAGCTAGGAAAGAATTATGGACCTCCTTCACTACTGGGACCATTCCTCATATTGATGTTAGCATTTTAAAAATTCCTAGACAATGTTCAGTATTTAGTTACACTCAAATAAATAAGAAATATAATACAGTTTTTCAATGTAGGAACCTGTAAGTATTGATACTCGGTCAACTAGCAATGCAGACCAACAAAAGCTGATTGTTGACAAACACAACGAACTCAGGAGAAGAGTAAATCCACCTGCCAGCAACATGTTGAAGATGGTAAGTTACTTGCATTTCATTTTGCAGGGAGTAAAAGACCCTATGAGAGAAACAGAA
>JAWLRI010000055.1:196124-222024 GCA_034781795.1 Crypturellus tataupa | reverse complement strand
CCAGCAACATGTTGAAGATGGTAAGTTACTTGCATTTCATTTTGCAGGGAGTAAAAGACCCTATGAGAGAAACAGAATCATGTGCAAGATCACATTATTTAAGGCAGCAGCAAATACGCTCTCACAATCTTTCCTGTGTTGAAGTGCTAACATAGGTAACACCAAGAAAATATAATTTGGGGAGAACTGGAAAAAAGGTTTGGTAAATTTTGCAATATATGGACAATGATGGCTCTTTCTTTTGAAAAAAATACTAAGAGTAAATACAACATTGTTCCTTTTTTTTTCTGATGCATTCATTACCAGTCTGCACAATTTCTAGTCTTTTCATGGGTGCATTAGTTGCTCCTCCCCGTAAAAACAAACAAAAACAAAACAAAACAAAACAAAAACATGAGATTTCTTTCTGAATAAAAGTGTAATTTCCAAAATTTTGGTTCTCCATAAGGCGTTGTTAAGTGTTACATATCTGAATGACCAATATTTTCTCCTCTCATTAAGGTATGGAGTCCTGAAACTGCAAAAAATGCTCAGGTTTGGGCAAATCATTGTACTTTTCAGCACAGTCCTCCAGAAACGAGGAAAACCAGTAAGTAAAGTACAAGTTCTAAATTAATATTAAATTTGTATTATCCATGTGAGCAGCTTACAGGCATGAGGTTTTTAAATTTGCAGATATCAAAATAAGCTGAAATAATGTGTTAACGTATTTTTAACTTCATGGATTCCTATCTGCTGAGATGAGACTGTATGTTACTTAGTTATATCAGAGTGTTCTATAGTTTTACAAAAATTAAAGGATAGGATTCACATTTCTCACTGAAGATTTCCACAAGGTAAATATCTAAACCAGAATTAGTCGCTGTATATTTCTATACATTAAATGGAAGGACATAAACACTTCTAAAACATGATTCATCTGACCTAGCTTTTAAGGTGGGATACAGTGCATCTGAAAATGTGCATTTGTCTTCTACACAAAACTTACTGAAGTGCCTATCACAGAAAATGATGTTTGAACTGAGTAATTTCACTGAAAATATGTGTAAAAAGATCATGAGAAGGTTTAACAGAAATTGTATGAAGTATTGTCACCAGCTTGTCCAGTTATCACATTTATAATTAATCTTTGAAAAAGCTGTGCATCTTTTTTGTTTTTTGACCTTTTACCATATCCCCATTCTACACTACTTCCCATTTCTGTCATTTCAGCTGGTTTACAGCACCAAACAATTCATTAGTTTTTTATTTTCTTTTTAAAACCATTTGTCTACGCATTTGAGAAGACCTGTTATATTCAGTGTGACTTCATTAGTGAATGGATCGAAGACAAAATTCTGCATATAAATCCTCCCAGTAAGTGAGGAAAGTTAAATCCCTTTCTCACCCCAAATGTACTAATTTTACAAGTACATCCCATTTACTTCAGGAGGTGAGAACAAAGTATTCCCTCAAAATATTCAAGGGAAAGAAGAGGACCCAAACCTAGTTTATTACACACATGAGCTTGCTTGGACTGGATAAAGCTGTCTAGGGTAGAAAGGGATGAAGGATAAGGGTTCAAAAGCAATTGGCAATGCTAAGCATAATTCCTAATGAAGATGGGACTCAAAATTAAAAATATATATATATGGCAACTTGAAAGTAAACAGTAGAATTTATAGGATTTACCTGGATAAAAACAGTCAGTTAATTCATATGACAAATACCTTTCTGTGTACCAGAAGTAAGGTTTGAATTGTTGGGATTTTCCCAACATTACTGAACTATGACCTGAATATTGAGTGGAATTGCTACATTTTAATAGCAAAATTAGAGTTACCACAGGTGAATCCTTGGCAAATTCATGGTTGTGCAGAAACCCTGTCAACACCAAATTCCCAGTCAGACAAGTTAGCTATGCTGAAAAGCAGCCAAGTGACAACTTCAGTAATGACAAACTCACCGAGTCACTGACGTTTATGAAAAAAAAAGAAAAAAGAAAGAGCAGTATCCCATCTGGATGAGAAGAACATCTATTCCATACAGCCTTCTGCTGGTTCTCATGTGTGTCCATTTTCTGAATTTCTCTGTATCCTTATTACTTTTCAGATGTAAGCTGTGGTGAAAATCTCTTCATGTCAAGTATTCCTTTTCCATGGTCAGATGTTGTTCAGTCCTGGTATGATGAGGAGAAAGATTTCAAGTACGGAATTGGAAAAACAAGCCCAGATGCTGTGGTTGGCCACTATACCCAGGTAGATCCAACATTTCTATATTTGAGCCTGAAACAATAAATACCTTTATGATAGCTAAATGACTTTGCTTCTTTCGTAAGTACACCAAAGACAGAAGAGTCATTATGATAAAAACAGGAGGAAAGCTTTCAAAGTAACGGAATATAAATGAAAATAATGGGCTAAATGTCCTTTCAGTTCTTAGTTTAGGAAGTAAACTAGACAAGAGAGTTGTTGATGTCTTGATGTAGAAAAATTGCAACTAGAAGACACCAAGCACAGGTTACTCCTAAAGAGTGTTTCTCGTGCAGCAGGGAGGCAGGTATAGATTTAGGACAAGAGGTAAGAGAGATGTAGACATTCCCATGCAGACACCCGATTTCCTGAAGACCGTAGCTAGGTGTGATGAGAGGTGTCCTCCTCATCCAATATAATGATTGGTGACAAGCAAGGCCTTTGAATCTGGCCTTGGGAGAATACTTGGAAATTTTGAGTTTTTATGGATTATGATCTTCTTTAATGCATGCTTTCTAATATATGTGTCTCAGAACTAGGTTATTATTTTGCCATTACCACCTTTGTTTTTGTATTTTGCTCCATTAAAGTGTCTGACCACACACACCCTAACAACTCATGTGTACAACACAACAAACAACTAATACTTGTATGCATAAAGATACTGACATATCAAAATTTTCTCAGGAAAAAAAAAAAACAAAGGGAAGAGACTTATTGTCTAATATTTGAAAAGTGCTTCGATACTAACTATAACTTTACTGTCCCATTGTTTGGAAAAAGGGGAAGGCAGAGGAAAGAGAATCTCTTCTGATCACTTGCGCATGATGCAGGACACAAAATTTAAAATCATGATACCTGCATCTTCAACAGCTGTTACTGACTGGAAGCATATTTTATAGAGACAGTCAGCTTAATAAATGTTCTGAGGATGAAGAGTCCACCACATTTCCTGAATATAAGCCTCATTATATCCTAAATGTTCTTTGACTCAAGGTTAAATAGCAAGAAAAATAAAATTATGGCTTTCCTGCAAGACGAGACTTATATTTTGCTGTACAGGGTAAATAAAGTGACTCAGTTTTGCTTCCAATATGTTTCTTTAATATATATTGTGTTTATATGATTTTCACATGTATTTTTTTTAATTCTCCCATGGTTTTTATTCTTACATCTGCAGGTAGTTTGGTACAGGTCTTACGAAGTTGGATGTGCATATGCTTATTGTCCTGAGACTTTGGGAAACCTATATGTCTGCCAGTATTGCCCTGCGTAGGTATTGATTCTGTTACTGGAGCTCCTTACTGCATTATTAAAATAAGTCAGGAGATGATGGAATGCATATCAGTGTACATCACCTATAGCTGACGTAAAAGTCTGAGGACTTTTTGGAATATGAAAAGACAAAAGGCACTTATAAAAAGAATTGTTCAAATTCAAAGCAGAAAATATAAAAGAAGTAACACATATTTTCAGATTAATTTTTATTTACCTAACAAACATTTACAATTTCCATCATAGTGAATCACAAAGGAATATTTTCTACATTCTCTGTGATGTCTTGGTTCCGAAAGGAACATCAATATATACAGTACTATCCAAACTTCATCATTAATAAGAAAACATTAGTGAGGATTTTAAGATAGAGCTTTCACAAACTTGTCTAAAACTAATTTTGATGAATTAACATCATAATATAGAAAAAAATGTTTTACCTATAAACAAAAACTATCTGAATTAATTATGCATGTATTCATATAATTACATTTTTCCCATAAGATCCCATAAGATTTTCTAATTTATGCTGGAAAAATTAATGTTTCAGGGGGAATATTATAAATTCACTCAATACACCCTACAAAGAAGGAATACCTTGTGGTGATTGCCCTAATGATTGTGACAATGGACTATGCAGTAAGTTTTAAGTATTTAAATTATGACTAAATTATGACTGAGAGTTGATACCTTTATCTCTTCTTTCTTTGGAAGGTAGTTGTTGATCAGGTAGCAATAGCATGAAACTTAGCAGAATAAGAGATTAACAAATTTGAATCACAATTTCTTTGTACAAGAATTAGTAGAAAATAAGGGCAGTTGAGTCATATTATTATAAAACTTCCCTTCAAATCTCTCTTATGTTATATATTTGGGCTAATTTTTCATTATAAACTATAGCACTGAGGAAGAAAGCTTTAAAATGCCTTATAATTTCAGTGGGAACCCTCTTTGATACAGCTAAGAATATTGCACGGGTATTCAAAAGATTTGGGTGCAGTCGTGGATAAATAACAACAAAGAGGAAAGAATCATGGGGAAAAGGAAGCAATGGTGAAAAATTATTCTGAAAGGAAAAAGTTCCTCCTTTATGATTAATTTTATGTTTTGATTCTTTTTCAGCCAACCCTTGCAAGTATGAGGATACGTATGCAAACTGTCCGCGCTTGGCAAAGTCTTTTGGATGTAACTCCTTAAATAAGTTCTGCCCTGCTACCTGCCGATGCAAAACTGAAATAAAGTGACAGGCTTAGGCTCCTCCTTGCCTAGGTATCCATCTCTTTAATGACAATAACTTTCATAAAAACAGATTTTATCTCATATTTCTTATGTATGCAGAAGGACTAACTTCAGCTGCATTTCTCACATCAGAAAGAGTTGTATGATCATGTACATGTTTTATTTGCATAGTTCCCTGGAAGTATAGTAGAGTTAGTTGAAAATTGACATTTGGGCACCAGCCACATATCACGTTTAACATCTCAGGTTCCTTCTCTAAAACTGTATTCTAAGGACATTCCTGAAAGCTCCATATTTCCATATGTTTCACAGGCTCTCAGCATAGCCACATAGTCCCACCTGCTAATCGGGGCAGAAAATAAACAGAATTACCATAAATATATAGTTTTCAAAGGATATTAGGAATGCAAAGCAGCTTCCTTTAGTAAGCATTTGTGGTTCTCCTGACATACTTTTCCTTCTAAAACTCTCTCTTATTACCTTTAGTGGGAAAAGGGCATAGTTCATTTAAACGGGTGGTTCTGTAGTGTAGTGTAGGGTTGTACTCAGCATAAACAAAGGTGACCAATCTATTCTTTAAAAGAAAAGACCTGCCTGAGAAAATGGTTTTATTCACACAAACAAGTAAAGAAGGAAAAGGGGTCTCTTCATTTGGAAATTTTACTTTTAATTAAAACAAGGAAGTCTTTTTTTTTTCTTTTATTTTTAATATTTGGTTTTTCTGTATCAATCATTAAATTACTGATTATTCACTGAGCAATTCATCTATATCTGCATTCTTTCTTACTGCCATAAAATACAGTTCATTTTATTTTCCACCAACTTTGTGGCCACCAGCATTTAGTCTTGAAGGAAGGCTACTTCTTGTGTTCCACAACACAGTTCCATGGGACTAAATGTCATTTTAATGTCACTTTAGGATGGTTTCACCCTCCTGTGCTCTTATAGGAAGGAACCTCTTGCCATAGCTTCCTAGATTCCCATCTTCCATGTCTACAGAAGTCTTAGATAGAGACTGATTTAAGCGCACTTTTCTACTCATTCATTCCAGTGGCATTTCTGCTAATCCTGAAGAGTGAGGAGGAAGTTAAAGGACTGATTTCATAGCACAGAGTTTCAACTTTTTCTTCTTTTTTCCCCCATTTTCTCATTCTACTCCACCATTTTTTTTCCATTGTGGCATGCTATTCTCTCATTACAGGGTAAGTTTGAAAACATCTATTAGTGAGCTAGGCAATGCCAAGACATAGGCCTGTGCACTGGATGCTACATCTAAACTGTTACATTGCTAGTGCAAATCCTATGGCAGAATGATGATTATGCAATAGTTAATGTAGTTTTGTTATTCTTAGAGAAAGAAGTAGAGCAATTGTCTCCTTTGCTACAAAAAATAATATACATTTTGTAATGGGTCTAGAAATGCACTGTTTTCTCATGCATTTGCTAATGAATTTTTGCATTTTTCTAATGTATTACCCTTCCCTCTTAACCAATACCATAAGAAAAGATGTCTTGAAAGCTGTAATGTGAAAATCAGCCCTCATACATCTCACCCTAGAGGATCCAGGAAACTGAAGCCTAATTTAGCCCAATTAGTCTAATAGCCTCTAGCTCTATTAGCCTAATTTAGATACACAGAAAGATAATAGAAAAAAAAATGCATACTAGCCATTTTGCAATGGAATAAAATGACAGAATTCATCAAAAGCCAATCTTGTCCAACCAATCCAACTTTCTTTTTTAATAACTATATCTAGCGGATGGAGGCCTAACTTTGGCATGTTTGACAAACCCCCAAAGACATCTGCAAACTAGGAAGATATGATTCAGATGAAAGTAATGTCTGTGACCATTTTTTTATGTAGGGTCCAACTAGGACTTCGGAGGCATGAGAAAGGTTTACTGATTGACTGCTAATGAGGATGATTTATTTGAGAATACCATATGCATGGAGCTTAGACAGATTTAGATATGAAACAAGTAACAAAAGGGCAGCAATTTGGGATCTTTGCCGAAAACAACTTCAGGCAAGAAGAACCCTTAACTGGAAGAAATGCTATATGATTACATATTTCCAGGTGCTATGCAGTTAATGGGATATTAATGGCTACACTGGAATTGAAGTACTTAATCAGCAATATGTCCCAAATCAGAGTGCTGATCCTTTGAGAAAACAGTGCATTACTTCACTAATCTCTCTATTTCCCAACAGTTGAACACAGATAATAACATTTATCTGTTCTGTTAGCATTTAAAAAAAAAGAAAGAAAAAAAAAGCTGAGTGTTTGATAATGAAAGAGTATAGGTACCTGAGTAATAGATAAACTTGAAATGAAGTGCTGTTATAACCACTCCAAATTCAGCAAAATTTAGCTATGCTTTTCCCTCTCTTTTTCTTGTGGAAAGAAGAGGTTTCACAGAAAATAAAAACTCTTAACAATTTATTATTATTATTATTATTATTATTATTATTATTATTATTATTATGTTTCACCTCTTGAAAGAGGAGGTCAGTGCTATTTTTCCTGTAACGCTTCCTCCACTCCCAGCAATTGCTTTTCCCTTGGGGACTTCACAGCCAGGCACACCTCTTCCTCCTGTCTTTTCCGCTTGGGTAAGAGTTGCCTGGGACACTTCCTTCTTCCTCCATCAGCCTCTCCATTTAGAAGAGAAAGGAGGGTAAGGGGAGTGGGGCAAATGAGACTGATTTCTGTAGGGGAACAAGCCTAAAAGCCATGAGAACACAGCTAAAAGCTCAGGAGAGAAGAGAAGATCATGGAAAGAGATGGATGGAGGGACCCTATAACATAAGAATGGCAGAAAGAGTGGGAAATTGAGGCAACTGAGTGGGGAACTGAAGGGTAAGTGTGAGTGGAACAGCGTAAGTCCTAATACTAAGCCCTAAAACTAAGTTTTGCCTACACAAGAAGCCTTGAGATGGCTTTATTGATACCTCAGTGACTCAAAGATCTGGTTTAGCACACCTGTCTGACAACACTCACCATCAGACAGAAAAACAATGAGTTGAGCAGTAGTGGTTGCTGCAAGAACAGATTTTCATATAAGACTCTAAATGCTGTGATGATAGTTGGATTAATAGTCACTGTAGCCTAACACTTAAAATGCCACATTTCAGCTGAAGAACGAAATGCCACATTTTAAACTAAAAGCTGGTCATGTAAGTTAGAAGAAGAATATGCTTTATTTGTGTGAGTAACTATTGATGTCTGCCTACCTAATTCTGCAAGAACCTCTGCTCTTGTAAAGAATATACTTGCAATAAAACCAAGTTTCCATAAACCAATGAATTCATTGGCAGATGATAAGACAGTACTGATTGTCTTCTTTTCTTCTTTTCTTTTTTTAATTAATTTATCTTTTTTCTTTGTATTTATTTTGAAATATATGCAATAAAAAACTTTGCAACATTTTAAAAGACAGAGCTAAAGAATAGTCAAATATACAGCCTTAGTATGAAGAATTTACATATTTCTTTGTACTTACTGTGGATCCTAGGCAGCTTCTCCAAGGAAATTTCAACATTTGGATACAATATCGAAAGAAAATTCTGATAATGTAATGTTTTGAGTGAAGCTGCTGCTACAATTTCTTGAGGTACCAAGATGTAGCTCTGCTTTTCAGTCTGCCTTACTCCTTAAGCAAATCACTGCCTAGCATGTATTACAAAAGCAAGAATATAGTTTCTGCAAGAGAGACATCATCAGTTTGTTATTCAGCCTGTAATATTCTAAAATATGGTGATGAAATCTAATATTCTACCTTCTATTTTAATGAGTAAACATAATTTATTCTTTTTTGACACTATACAGAAGTTATTAACTCTTGACTAATACAGAAACAGAAGCTCTACAAACACTACCATTATCCTGCTATGCAAACACACATGAATCTATTGGTTAAAATATGGCAACTTCCATAACATCCAAATACAGACTTGAAGACCTAGAAATTTAATGGGAGAACAACTTCACTTTTTAAATGAATGTCACAAGCAGCTGAAATTGCCTAGTAAATAAATCTTGCCATTTCTCAGCTAAAATTTGTGATTTTAACAGAAAATTGGATCATATCAAAAATGAGAGAGACTGCAGTAAGCTACCAGATCATGATCACAGCACCATAATTAAGTTGCAGTCATATTTTTCATACTTCTAATTTGATTGTTACATTAGGCAAATGTACAGACTTTTGTTGTATTTTTGCCTGCATATTTGCAGGAATGTGCACTTTGGGCTGAATCTTCTCTCTCACACTTATATAAGGACAAATTGACAGAGACTGTAGTAATGCATAAGACCAGAAAATGTATTTTCTATCCATTTTTTTACTATCAGTGCTGATTCATCCATCTAGCTTTCAACCTATCTTACATAGGATTCATATTTATCAAACTTTTTTTTTTGAGGTTGACTGAGTCATCGGCTACCTGCTGTGATATAGTTACTACCAGCCTGAGTAGTTTTCACTTGAGATCTTACTCATCTGAGCTAAAAGGTGTATTTTCCACTTATCAGATTAACTTCATTAATTTTCTCTGTAATAATTAGCCACTGACAGGATTTTCAGACAAAAGTTATATAACAGAGTACCTTATGTGGTTAGTTATAAATAAATAGCTATGTATCTAGCTACTTATGCACCATTTTGAGATGAATTTCCTGACTCTACTCCTGTGTCTGTCTGTTCTGATGCATCAGTCTGAAGGACAGTTCAGAGAAGCAAGGTAAACTTTACATAAAAACTGAAGATGGTTTATCACATTTGGTGACCATCTTCCCATCAGGGAAAGACAGACATAGCATAGTTTGTATTCAGGAGATGCTTGTTCAGCCACAGGTTTTGTGCACCCAGGAAAGGCTGAAAAACCTGAATCCCTGAATCCAATCTGTGGCACACATAATCTTATTTTTGGTGCCCAGGCTTCCCACACAGCACCTTAAGAAAGAGGCAAGCGCTTTCGGATTAGACCCAAATTGCAACCAAAGAGTAAGCAAGGAGTGGCCTGCTTCAGCTTAATGGCAAGCAAGATGCAACAAGTTTTAATCTCTCCAGTCCATCAGTTCTTTGTAGGGGTTACAGATTTCCAACAGACATGATAAATGTCACACAGAATCACAGGATGGGTGAGGTTGGAAGGGACCTCTAGAGATCATCTAGTCCAACCCCCTTGCTCCAGCAGGGACACCCAGAGCAGGGGCACAGGGTGGCATCCAGGCAGGTTGGGAGATCTCCACAGAAGGAACCTCCACATCCTCTCTGGGCAACCTATGCCAGGGCTCGGGCACCCTCACACCAAAGAATTTCTTCCTCACATGCAGGTGGAAGATCCTCAAGTCACCATAGGCACCACAGGTTTGATCTAAGCACCTATATTCCTCTGAAAGTCTCGTGCAAGCATCTCTCAGGCCTTTTGAGGCTATGGGTCTCAGTCCATCCACAAAACTAGTACACCCTGTAATAAAAATAAACATCTTAATCTTTCAACTCTAAACTACTTGGGACTGTAAACTACCATAGGGTACAGAGACTGTCCCTTGCTATAAGTATATTAGATACTTTGCCTATGAGATGCTTTGACCATAGTTTGACAAGCTTAGTAGCAAGGCTGCATCACGTAATTTCCATATTTTCTTCCCTAAGTTTGGCTAGTCCTGCTGCTTTGAGCTATTTTGAGGGAAATATATGAATTGATAGGGGCAAGACATGCATGCAACAGTTCACCTGAATTTTCATTAATCAGCTTCAGTCTCTAGACTGACAGGAAATTATTACTTTTTTCTTCCTCTTGCTTTCATCCTCTATCATCTTAGTTATCTGAACTGGCTTGCAAAAATGTCGAAGAGCAGGGAAGTCTGCTCAGCACAGCGATAGACTTGGTTAGGTCCAACCATACAGATGTCAGGAAAAAGGGGAAGAAAAAAGCAAGTCAACAGAAAGTAGATGCTACTCAGTCAATATTTTCTGACCAAGAGAAGTCCCCATCCTATGCTTTAAGAGAATAAAAATCTTGCTACTCACAAGTAGAGGTGCTTGTTGTCCTTACTAAATAGATGTGCTGTGAACATGAGTAATTAAAAGGAAAGAGTATGGAAGTCAGTGGCTCTGGGTAAGGAGAGATCCAACAGGCTCACATCTCCTTCAAGAACTGCTTTTGGTGAAGATCCCTTGTTTTGAAGGGAGGCAATCTTTGACCTTGATCCAGTGCATGGTGAGAACCGCTTCATGTCAACACAGCATTACCCAGTGTTATAGTTCATGATCATTAAGCACCTCTCTGAAGCCTTCTATGACTGCTTTGCAGGGTTAAAACTCATCAGGCAGACCAAAGAAATCCACACGCTTACTTAAAAATCATGGCTTTGAAAAAGTAATACACCAAAGGGCTTTTTTAATTCCTGCCATCTGCTCCAGTCTGGTCTCTCTCAAGGTCTTTGTGATGTTCATCAGTACTACACAGACTTGAAGAAAAACAGAAGCTGTGATTCTTTCTTAGCTATGCAAATGCTTGGACTGGAGATCAGTGAAAGACTTGGAAAATGACAGGAAAAGGCTAGCGCTTTAAAAAAGTTGCATCTTATTCGCTTTCACTTAGTTAAACCACTTTTCTCCCCCTTCAAAAACAGTATGAGAACATAAAGCAGACTGGCCTTTCAGTGCCTGGCACATTGGTCAAGTCCCTCTTGAAAGCTCAGTTCACATGTTTTCTTTCTTTTCTCTCCTTCATATTTTTACAAACCTTTACAAGCCTTTTACAAATAAAGCTTGCACACAGCTCTTCATCTTGCCCCAATTTAAAAAGGAGGCGAACATGCCAGCACCATTTAGATCCATCAGGCTCCTGGAAATGCCCACTGAAATAAACCCTGTCACATCCCTTATGATGGCATGCCAGCGAAAGCACTGCTTGAACAGGCTGCCCAGAGAGGTTGTGGAGATCTTTCAAACCCGCCTGGATGCCACCCTGTGCCACGTGCTCTGGGTATCCCTGCTTGAACAGGGGGTTGGACTAGATGCTCTCTAGGGGTGCCCTCCAACCTCAACCATTCTGTGATATTCTGTGATTCTGGGCTTGTGTTGCAGTTCAAGTGGACTTGAGCTGAACTATCTACCCCATTCACTTTGGTGAGGGCACTGGGCAAGATGTTGGGGATCTCAGTATCTCTAAGTACTTTTTGGGGGCTCACTTTGCTCTGCTTCTAGCTCAGGTAATGTCAGCAGCTTGCACTCCTCCTCAGAGTGTAGTTGCCTCAATTTTTGTAGCCCAGTGTCAGGTACAGCCCCAGGGTAAGCGTGAAATCCTTCAGCTGCAAAGCATATGTGCACCATGTGCCACCACAGCAACTCGTACTAACAAAAAGCTGCATTTTCCATCTCTTCTGCCTTGTCCCTATTAAATCCACTTTATGGGTAATAAGTGAGTTTGTTTTAACTGATTTCAGTGAAAATATCTGATTAAACCTCACTGAGATAAATCAGTATATTAATGCAAGAGAAATCTATTCTTTTTATTTTCTGTGTTAATTTTCTTTTAGAGGGGATCACTCCTTTCATCTGATGATAGCCTTAAAGTTAATACCAAACAGGATCTTAAGCAGTTGAATATATTCTATACCTCTTCGGAGCTGGTAATATTTAATACCCACATTCATACAAAGGCAGAAAACTTTCCCAAATGTAGGGAGCAGCTAAACAAGACTTTGCCTTTTTATTTTAAATTTTCCACAGGTTCTGCAGCTATAACACTCTCACAAAATAAAAAACAGCTCAAAAGAAGCTCTCGTTTGATGAACACCCTTTACAGCACTAGTACTAAGATTTTACTGCCGGGGGAATACAGTGCGGAGTCTGTCAGGTATTTATCTCTCAGATTATCAGAGGATTATGTCAAAGGAAATGATAAGTAAAAGATAAGTCAGTTCAAGCCTGACAAGACCGTGTTGTTTAGGTTGAACAGCAACACACGTGTTAACCAGCATTGTTAGCAAAATTGAGAATAGGAATTGCATGCCTGATAGCACTTGTGAGCAGCAGTCACCACCTAATGAGTGCCACGAGTCTTTGGTTTACGCCGTGTACTGCCAGTTACATCTGTGAGACAAGGTGAAGATAAAAGATAAGGAATAATAAAGCGGAATATCACTAATCAGCTTCTGCAAAAGCAGCGTATCAGTAGAGAGCATTTAATAACACATCGCCCCGAGCAGCTCATGTCTGAGCCTGATCTCATCCTCTGCGCAAAGCATCGTCCTTGAGCCAAAGCTGCCTTTATTCGTGTGAACTGCAGCTTTGGATCCACTTTCTTCTTTAGTGGGTTCAGCCTGCCAGGAGGTGTACAGAGAGTTAAAAACCATCAGTCACCAGAACAGATATGACCAGGTAGGACATGCTCTTCTGTACGAAGACCTAGGATGCACAGTACAGGTGATGGTATCTAACCAGCGTGCTGGGGGCCACAACAGACAGCTGTGTTTAAGAAACAATAAACAACAAAGCCATTCAGGTTAACCCATCACTTAACGATCCACAGCACTGCCAGGACATGTATGCTATTGTTATGACACCCATATTATGACATCTCCACTATCAAAACATTCATATGCAGACATCTAAATCCAAGTTAGGCACATGGAGGTTTTTTTATGGGGAGAAGAGAGAGAAGTTAGTAATTTTAGGGAATTACTAAAATAATACTAAAATTTACTAAAAATAGAGAACATAGCAGTGCTTCTCACACAGAAACGGTATCATATGAGATATTCTGGACTGTCAAAGATGTGCATATGGAACTGGTGTATGTTGTATAGGATCTACAGAAAATCTGTGCCTAAGAACAGGAGAAGGCCAGATGGTACCCTGATGCATCAAGATTAGCACTAGATATCTCTGAGTGGACGAATGAATTCATCCTGAGCTGTGTATAATTTAGACACCTACAATTAGTTGAATCATCCAGCAGACCTCATGGACAGCATTGACCAGGTCTTTTCTGGTTGCTTAGACATCCAGCTCACAACCACATACAGACACTTATACTGTGATCTCTATCTGCAAGCCAAGTCCCAGTCCACAGAGTCTTGGCGGGTGTCTGTAGGTTTTAAGCGGGCATGTAACTGCCTCCTGCCTCAAGCATAGCTATAAGTCCACTTTCAGTCCTTGGAAGTCATTATTGGATACTGAATTTGATCAAAATGTTTCATTGCATGAAGTTAGCTATGTTTGTGATTTGCAGAACAGGCTTTGTCTGCATGGCTCATGAGCAATCCCCAAAAAGGATCTTTTTTACAGATTTTCTCTGCAGGTGATCTACTGCAAAAGGTTTGTTTTTTTCCCTTTTTTCCTAAGATAAGCACATTGCTGCAGTTATTTTCTGTCAGTCAGCTGTCACTTCTCATACCTTTCTTGGGGTTTATGCCCATATTGAAAATTAAGCCTTGTTTACCCCCTTCCTATCAGTATCAGATATTGAAATCAAATCACTTCTCAATTAATACACTGGCTCAGTATTCCAGATTTTTTTTTGCTGCTATTATTTAAACATGAGAAAAAGAGAGAATACAACAGCTAATAGACCAGGACAGTACAATACAGTATAATTCAACGTCAGGAATTAAAATAGATAATATTAAAGTGGGATTCAAATTTTGCCATTTTAATCAAAACAAAGCATTTGTTTCAAACAGTGCCATTTAGGATCTCTCTGTAGTCAATAAAATGTAAGAGAAGACATTGAGAGGAAAATTTATCTCCTTAAAAGAGTTTTTGAGGAAGGGTGAGATGAGTCACGCTCAGACTATACTTCTTTCCATAAAGAAGACATTATAACCATCAGGTTGGATTGGAGGCTAATTTTAGGATGCTTAAATTAATGCAGTGTATCTTCTTCTTTGCAATCATTTAAACTATCATGCAGACTATTTGTCACACATACTACATGCCATGTGCTATGCAAATGCACCGGGCAGGTGCCTGGGGGTATCCACAGAACTTTGGGGAAGCAGCAAATGTACTTGAAAGATAAAATAGCAGTTGTGCAGCATGCTTGGATACCCTAGAAGACTGGTATGTTTAGCATTGTGTGTTGTTATGAACAACTGTTATGTGTCTGGGTGACCTGGGAGCAATATCAACAACACTGCGCACTCAAAATAGTCCTGAGGTCTGGGTCATCAATGGGTGATGCGGCTGCATGCCAGGGCTATGGAGGTTGCTTGATCTTGATTAGTTAAGCAGCTGAAGGACAAACGGATAGGTGTGATTTTGCACTGCTTCTCACAAAGGAAACTGCATGTGCTAATCGTGTCTATGGAGCATAGACAGCTATAGCCAGAGACATCACTGAGGAGGCACCAAATGCATCCTCATGAGAGGACACATCAGCTTGGAGGAAGTTGTCCTCCAAGTGACTCTGTACTACTGTTTCCAACAAATATGAATTTAATCCAATATCTCTTTGTTGCATGTGTCTCTTGCATTCTAATGTGTATTCTGGAGGACTCGTACACAATCAATCCTTGGTGACATTCAGCAGTGGGAAGACAAGTGCTGTCTCTCTTGTGTGACTATTCCCTGTTAGCTCTACACTTTCTTCTACGTGTTTCTCCAAACCCTTCCCACCAATTCTGTTTTTCCATGTCTCTCTCTATTCATGTATATTGCTAGACTAAAGTTTGAGCACTGACAAGAAATGTTCTAGACCTTCATATCTCAGTCCCAGGCACTCTTTTGGCTTAGCTTAACTAGCATTATCCTTCAGAATGCCTTGATTTATATTACAGGTTAGTACCTTCTAAGAACTCTTCCTTACAGGCAGTTTCAGATGAGGTCATAGTTACTAAGAGGAAAGAATTTAGCTATATTGACTTTATAACAGCTCACCTCTAGATCCTCCAAATTATCCCAGTACATAGTAGAACAGAGATAGCATTGATGTCCTTAGATTTCTCTCCTTGTGTCGTGCTTCATCCAGAAACAGTTGGTTTCCTCAGTCTTGCACTCAGAAAGATGTAGAAATAGTAGTTAAAGAATTGACCCATTTAATAAATTTTTGTAGGTTTCAAGAATGTCCAGCTAGTTATCTAATTATTAGTTATTAAATATTAGTTATTTAATTTCTGTGTTCACCCAGCCTGTCTTAGACATCTGCTGATCAGCATCCACAGCCATGTGTGACCTCAGCAGGTCCAGTGCAAACATCTTCTGGAACAACAACCAGCTGAAACAAAAAATACAACAGAGAAAAGAATGCTAAACATTCCCATTGGATAAACACAACCTGAGAGGAAAGGATGGAAGAAAAAATGCTTGTTTACCCCGCATCTTGCATCTCTGTTGTTATCTCTAGAAGCTTCCAATTAATTTAGATGTTTCCCTGGTGCAGAGTTGAGTGTGACAGTCTGTTTTCAGGCTGTACATTCTGACCAGTTTAAACTGTCATGTCTGTCCTAACAGGGTGATACTACACCTCGTCCCCAGTATCCCCAGTTTGAGCACACTGTCCAATCCTGGTTTGAACTGTGTTAGCATTTTTGTGGTCGGTCTGCAAGGTGCTGTAAGGAGATGAAATATGAGATTTTAGGGATGCAGGCAGATGGATATAACTCCACTTTCTTCCCTGGGCAGCATCTGGACTGGAGCATCTCCTGCAGCTCCTTGGGCAGCACTACCAGACTGACCCCTGCACCCTATAGCTCTGTAGAGTGGAGCTGCTCCAGTAATTGAGCGCAGAATGGAGAGCCAAGGTGCAGCTCCACGAGCACCAGCATCCCTGGATGGGTTCCTGCTCTGCTCAGCACCAGCTGAGAAAATCCATCGCCTGGAGTCATCCCTCTCAACCTGCCAAGTCTGGTCTCTTTGTGATTTTTTTTACACAGAGAAAGGATTATCACCCCAAAGTCACATCAGTGATCCTAGCCGACGTGTCTCTCAAATGGAGCATTAACACCCAAGATGTTCTGGATCTTAACCCTAGTTTTTCCAATTCACACTATAGCCTTAAGCAAATCCACCTCCCATTTCACTTTTGATGAAGAGGGAATTAAATAAAAAAACATTCACCTGTTCAGTTGAAAAGTTACTGTAAGAATCTGTCACTGCTGATATGTTGCCAGAACATGTAAACCATTTGGTGTGTGATACTTCTAATCTCTCTGCTGACTCTGCTAATACACAATAAAATTACCAAAATAATTTTTTTTGCTCCTTACATTACCTTTTCCAATTATTTCCATAAGTATAGCATGTGACTATCTAATAAATGATCAGGAAGTATCTCAGGCTTGATAGAGTCTGTTGGGAAATGTGTTTTGGTCTGGCATGCCTAGCTAAAACAAACCTCTAATTTTTGCTGACATTTTTCTTCTCGAGGCTTTGTTTGTCCTAGACTAATGTCCTGAAAGCAAATGTGTGGTCATGATTAAAATTCACTTTTCAAGCTTTCCTTTGTCTTTTGTCATCAGTAAGGAAACTACCTAGATTCTTTTCCCTTCGAGTGTGTTAGCATAACTCCAGTAATATATTTTGTCTTTTCTGTAATACTAAAACACTCCTGATAAGAAGAGAGTTTAGCTGATATAATAGGTTCTTTACAGGTCTCTGCAGTTCTTACTGCACATAATTGCTTTGTATTGAGACAAGTTCTCAAGCACCAAAGTTACCGACTCAAGACAAGCTGCACTCAGTTTCATAGTGATTTCTTTATTGTAATGATGTGGGATGCAATGCACTAAGAAAGTGCCACTGGGCAACACAGTGGGTGGAATACTCCATAAAAAATACTAAAATTTGCTGCCAGTTTGTAAACAAAGCACACGAGCACAGGTTTATTCATTTTCACTTGAATTCAGTCATATTCTGAACACATCAGCCACATTCTGCACTGTTCACTTCACTCTTTAATGTGAGTAAGCCCGGCACGGCTGGGAGGCTGAAGTCTCTCCGTGAATCAGCACTCAGGCAAGTGCTCTAATACCAAGGTAGTAGATGATGCAGTGTTGATAGATGAGTCACCAGGTCAACCTGATTCTCCGTGTACCTGCCCTGATGGAGCTAGAACTGCACAGTGCTCGTGCAAGCCAGCCTAATGCTGTTCGTCAACTTGCTGTCATTAAAAATATAGGACTGCCCTCTCGTGGACAATGTCATATCTAAAGCTGAAATTTCGTGTGTCACTGGATTAGCTTTATTCCTCCACTCCAAAAATGTGCAATTTGCAGGTGAACCAAACTGTGGGGCTCAGATCACCACTGCGTATTTCACGTAGAAAAAAAAGGGTTCTTTTCTGAAAAAAAAAAAAAAAAAAAAGCCTGTAGACAGAGTACTTTTACTGTTCTCCACATTCTGGAGAACTTCTATTCTTAATAAATAAATAGATAAATAAAACAACTTTAGCCTTCGGTTTTATGTAAAGTCTGTATTTTTTTCCAGTTTTAATTAAAACCTTAGGATACAACTAGTCGTTTTGTGCCAGGGCTGAAATTTAAGAAGACAATCAGCTCACAGTTTCCAAGGGTAACACATTTCATGACCAAGATATAATTCTGAGGGGACTGCAGAATCCTGTGAAACTTCCAGTAGCCATAAGTGTAACAAAATCGACATCCAAAAAACTTCATTTCAGAAAAATCAGAAATGTCTTAGTAAGATATACTGTTTAATCTCTTCCAGTGGAAGCAGATTTTAGTGTCTAACATGATGATGTCCTAAAACACTTGCCTGAAAATAAGGCAAAACTAAACAAAGTCTGAATAGAGCATGAAAAATGTGGACTGAGACTGCTTTATATTATTGCCTTCTATTCAGAAAAAAAAACTGGTGGAAGAAAGTTCTTTTGGTCTTAATGTTATTTACTTCATATTTCTATTAACAATAGCCTCACAGGTCTGTAAAATGCATGCAAAAGTGAGAAAAATCCTGGAAAAAAAATAGTGCTATGGTTGGGACTAGGGGTTGTGCTAAAGATTGCTCATCTTCAGTTCTCTATGTATGTACAGATCCAGAGAGTGAAAGGGTGAAGATCCCTCCTAAAACCTGTGTCATCTTCTGGATTTGACAAATGTCTTGGATACGGTAAGGTATCCTAAACACACTGAATACTGCCTTCAGAAAGGGATTCTCCCATCTAATTTTAGCCACCTACGAGGTGAACATGGATGCCTAGTGAGATGCCTCCAAAGACAAGTCTGTTCCCCTGACTTAACACTCACCTTAGTATAGGAACAATCTCTTTGTGGAGGTGCTTATGTCATTTCACTGACTAAATATCTTACCCAGTCTAGACAGATCTAAATATCTAGGCTTCAATATCTAACCTAAATTTCTAAATACATAACTTTCAGACCTCTATGTAATCAGCATAGATGAATTCTTCTGTGTTGGTAATTTGGAGCGGGTGACAGCCTGCGTCTACTTAACAGCAAAAAATTCCTTGCACTCAAGGGGAGAGCACAGTGAGAACAGAAAAAACATCCCTGGACACCTCAAAATCCCGAAGAATAAGATTTCATTTTGAATGAAATTTTATTCTTCAGGATTTTGAGGTGTCCAGGGATGTAATTTTATTCTTCAAGATGTTGAATCTTTTGGTTTGAATATCAACATTTGTATGTTTTTAAAACTGCATGTAGATGTAAGTATTTGGCTGGATCAGGGCCCAAAGTTGTAAGCTGCTTATTTTATCAAAACTGTGGAGAGAAAATTAGTTGAGAAATGCCTGGGAATTTTGTATGTTTATGATCCAAGTCCCAGACATTCAAAGTAACCAAACACATGCATGTACAGCATAGTTAATAAATATACAGCTAGTCTATCCAGAGTAGGGTCATTTCATAAAAGAAATACATTGTTTTTTGAATAACTTTTGTGCTTATGCAATGGGACAATATGAAACCTGAGAAAAAGTTAGAGACACAAGCAGAACTTGAGAAAATAATTGCAGCAAAGCATATAGGGAATCAGGGATTCAATTCTGTTTTTCAAGCTTAAGAAAATAGTGTTATTTTTGTGCTGATCTCTCTGGAAAGTGAGTGTGGGTAGAGACCTCAGGAAAAAGCACAATTACTGTTTTCAAAGGTGAAAGACTGTAAAACCTCATTCTTAGGTTCGATAGGCGATGAACACCTGCCTTTTTGTGTCTGCTAGAAACACCTGCAGCACTGCATATATTAACAATATTTTAATCTTGCCTTACCGCCATGTGTACTTTTCTTCCAAGCGCTTGTTGCACTACAGTTGAGAAATATATGTGGTTTCAAAAATTATTGGGCTAATTCATGAAATGAAAATCTGTCAAATGTAGCAAATACATGTAGGTCAGACTGATTCCTGGTGCCATCCACTGGTGCTGTCCTGACTTCCTTATTCCCTAATCTATTTAAGTTTGGACTAACAAGGATTACCTTAACACACTGCAAATCCAAGTTGTACTTTTAGAGGTAATGTCAATTGTGCCTTGTAGAGCAAAAATACTAATTGCCTTCACTTCAGAGGTCAAAAGATTTCATCCTTCCTACTGCCAGGACTTAGGATCAATTTGAGGTTATAGTGTGATGTGAAACAGTTTGCCCTGGCTCTGGGATGCTAAGCAAAGTGGTGGCTTCAGGGACATTGTAGACTCTTCATCTTCAGAAAGCAGGACTGGAAGACAAGCACCATTTAATTCTAACGTTGCTGGTGGGTCTATGCTTTTTTATCAAGTAAGAAATAGGTTTAATACTATTAAGAGCAGACTAGCAAGTACAAGCAATATTTGCAGATAGCATATGGCAACATGTTTTTTGTAATTTGCATAGGGAGAGGTATAAGTGAAATTAAAGATAAATAAATTCAGAAGAAATGGCCCAAGGAGTTTTATAAGTAGCCTAGCTAGAGGGCAGCTAGAGTTTGTGTGGAATCAGATAGCTTTATATTATCAGTAAACAAATTGTAATACTAACGATATCTAATCAGCTTTTAGAGATGAAGATAATTTTTAATTTTTCATAAAAGATGAACTAACATGCAGGAAACAGAACTTTTTCTTCTGGCACTGAATCTGGCTTCAGGTAGATTTCCACCCACACATACCCCCAGATTTCTGAAATTTAGTCTGTGAATATAAACCAGTTTTCATCACCTGAAGTAAAATTATCACAAATATTTTTGATTTTCTCTCATATTTCTTTATGATTAGGAGAATAATAACTGAGAAGGAAGATGTCATAAAGCTCATCCTACTGTGAGGTGCAAACATGTGGAACACATTACATCACATTATAGTGATGTATTTAAAGCTTAATTTATTTTACCTTACTGTTCACTCTGTGAGACCACTCTCTTGGTGAGGGGCATCTGACTGAAGCTAAAGTGAGATTAAAAAAACACTTCTATGCAGTGCTTTAGACCTGCAGGTTCTACATTTGGACTTCTTAAGACTTTTTTCCAAGTCTAATTAAGCAAACAATGGTAAAGTTTTCTTTCCAGACCAATTGTTTACTATCTATAAAAAAAAAGGAGTGAAAGGAATCAACAGTAAAAAAAACATAGAAACAAAACAAACAGAAAAAGACAAAGTATCTCAAATTAAGATCGCAAAAACTCCAGGGGCTCCTAGAGATATTGTCTTCACCACATAAATAAATACATAAATAAATAATCAATTTTTATTATCAATTTAAAATATTTAAAAATAATAAAATATAAATAAAAATGAATATAAATTATGCAATACAAAATCAAGAATCTGATTTCAGTTCAGTTTTTCAGACCTAAAAGAGCCTTACAACTGTCCCTATCGAAAGAAGGTCGGCATTAGTATAAATCACGATAAAGCTTTTCTGTCTGAAGGTCAATGGCTGGTCTCCGTTAGAGGGCAACACAACACCAGGCTTACAGGATTGTATATAAATACGCAGAGTTGTCTTTTTTTTTTTTTTTTTTAGTAGGAATACTCAACAGAACTCTTATTTCTTCTCCTTGCCAAACCTGCTTGCAGCATCCTTGGCACCGCTTTACTCCTCTCCCACTCCACAGGAGGCTTCTCTTGACTAAACTGCCCTTGTATATTTGGCTCAACGCACATTTTTGACAGTCAGCTGTCATTCCCACTGTATTCAATGGACTTTATGTGCTGAAAACTTGGAGGTGATCTTCTGATCAAAGCATTATATAACATTTAATTCATCAGAAGCTCATTGCCACTAGATGTGATCAAGCCATGGAAAGCCAAAACTTTCCCCAGCAAAGTATCCCTACAAATTAAACATGTAGACAGTTTTGACTCGTACATAGAGAGTAAGTGCAATCTTCTTGCTCCGCAGTTCCTGCTGTCATGGAAGGGTTTGGCTGCTTGCATTCCTGAGATCTACATCGTGTCTCTGAGATGGGCCAGCTACATAACACTGACTCCTAATGCTGAGAAAGGTTGGAGGGAAAGTCTGTAGGAAGACAAGAAGGGTAAAAACATTGAGAGAGGTGGGACTGTTGAGAGTGGGCTCTTAGGAGCTTAAGGATTCAAGAGGGAAAACACTAAAATGGAAATGAATAAAGTCCTAAAGGAAAACAACAACAACAACAAAAACTAGTTGGGAGTAATTGGGTCATTGTTGCAAGTCATTGGTTCCTTCAATGTCAACAGGGCTGGTGAAAATCAATATTTCAGCATCACTGAGGATCTGCTCCAGGGAGCTCAAAAGCTTGTCAAATCCTTGCTACCTTTTGTATAGGAAAAAAAAAATCATTTATAGCAATAAATAATTGCTCTGTGCTTTGAAGCTGTGCATATCCTGCTTAGAGAGTTCATGCCTGAGCAAATTGACCCAAAAGAGTTTGTAAAATGCAAGGTGACAGAACAAGGATCTGGGAAGCTGGAGGCATCACATGAAACTTCTCTGATCTACCTGAGTTCCACCCTGGCCCATATTTTGTTACCACTGGATAAAGCTTCCCCTGCTTGCTCAGGTCTTTCGCATGTGATTATACAAGAAAGAGAGAAAACAGAAGGTTTAGGAAGAGAATTCATGGACAGAGGTTGTAGTTTAAGGGAACTCTTAAACTTACAGTTTCAGATGATAATGTCAAGATATATAAATATATATGTTTATTTGATAAACTAGGCAGAGCTTTTTCTTTGTTGTTTGAACAACATCTCTTAACAGATTAAAATATGCCCTGGTTTTACAACAATGAATATTAAAAAATATATATATCTTCAGCTAAGAGAAAGTTTCCAGGTAACCACTTTCTGAGTCTGTAGAAATGCTCCTTCACTGATCCGAGGTGTTTCCTTTTTCAGAAAGCAAAGGACAAGCAAGACAAAAGCACGAGACTACAATTTGTAGATCTGTGACATGAGAACATCAAGACATGAGGCTTTTTTTTTCTCTTTCTTTTCTTTCTTTACTTAAAGTTGTGCAGATATGGGCATGCCCAGTGGAGTAAAGGTTAAATATCTGGTCATATGTGATGTACACGTAAGAAATTTCCATACAAATTGCCCACACTACAACAGAAATCAGGACAAATCCATTTGTGGGGTTAAAGACTTTAGTGACAAGCAGAGATCTTATCAAGTCAGCCACACTGGATGAAATTCACCCCAGACACTTAAGGACCTCATCAAACAGTTTTGAGTCATGAACACAAAGCTCTCATGAAAGAGATGCTAGGTGCTTGAAGAAGAATTAATATAGACTTCATGTCTAAAAATACAACAAAAGGAGTCTTTCAATCATAACTTTGGACCATCCTGTTTTGATCCAGAGATAAAATCTGATTGAAAATATTAAAAAAAGAACAAAACAATGCATAAAGTTCTTAGAAGCAAGCCAGAAAGGTTCTGTTGAGAGCAAATCATGTCAGATATTTCAGATATCTCGCAGGGCTATGAATTCCTGCTGGAGCACGAGGCCTCACAGGAGTTGTCGCCTTAAAAGGGAACCAAGCACACACAAAGGAAAAATGTAAAAAAAAAAATTACTCTCTGGTATGTAAACTATAGGCACATGAGATAAGCCTGTGGTTATCCTGCTTGTACATTAGCTACAACGTACGTAGACTAATCTAGGCTAAGTCGGCATAAGGAACATTAGGTAATTGAACATACTAAATTAAATCTAATCAGTAGAACTGGAAATGATAGGGGACCTTGGGGGCTCCAGGTCTCTCATACCTAGATAACTAAATCAATAATATGGTATTATTCCAAGACTGCCTGCATAACGGTATCAGAAAAATCAAATTTGGATACAGATGTGGCAAAATTAGAACCAATTGGAAAAAAAAAACAGGCAAGGACTGCTTAGGGAGGAGCTCAGGCAAAGAAAACAGGATGTAGGGCAGACAAAAGATAAGCCCCAAATTCAGGAAAAATAATGAAAAAAAAAAGAAATAAAATCAAAGAACAGAAGGTGAATATTCCATAGACATCAGTACCACTGATCTGCAGACCCAAGTCCACCAGGACAACAGAGGGGCCACCTTGGGGAACCCATTGTACCTTGCATCATGTCTGTGCTTTTAAGACTTGGTGTTAGCAGGAAATAGAATTGCATAATTATAGAATTTTAAAAGAATACTTCAATAGTAGCTGCATATGTGATTAGTTATATTTAAGGTCTATAGTTAACAGTTTCATAGCTGTTCATAACAGCCTAATAGCTGGCAAAACGATAATAGTAATAATGGCGAAACATTATTAGTAGTTTGGTTTTTAGTTATTTGGGTTATTGATTGTTTTGCTTATTTAGATTACTGACTATTGGCTGCTTTGCTAATTAACTCAGTGTGTTCACTGATCAATAAATACCTTGATCATATTGCATCAGTTACATCTCAAGTCTCCAAACCAAAGGCAGAATATCCAACCTTGGCTGTCACAGATGGATAATTGGCAAAATGAATACACTGAAAGCAATAGGCAAGATATACTTTGACTTTAATATAGTCTTATATGTCATTACATATACATGAAGAAAATATAGTTGAGATTAAATCGCCATTAAAAGAGCGCACACTCAGTTGAAACTTTGAAAGTTTCAATTCACATCTCAATTTGATATGAAGAATTCATATCGGGCAAGGGCCCTGAGGGCACCTGTGCTGTGTGAGGCAATCAGGATTTTCATTGTTTACTTGTGCATTTGAACAGGGAGCTCAATTATAAAAATGTTTGCTGGCACCAAGCTGGTTAAGGTTCTACATGGTGTAGAGGATGGGACCGGAATTCAAAAAGATCCTAATAAATTGACAACATTATCTGAGCTAATAAAAAAGGCAGACAAAAGAACAACAAGATATATAAATGCAAAGTGATGGAGAGCAAGCTATAACAGATCATGGTAGAAAACGACCTAAGGGTTTTAAAATGATCAGAAATCAAACCAGATGTCTTTTTTTCTGGAATGTATTAGCTAGTACCCTGGTCATAAGACCTGTGAGCTAATTATTTCACTCTGTTCACACCCAGTAAGTATTGATCTGCAGATATACCAAAGTACTTTATAATATACTGATCTGTAAATATTAGTACAGAGATGATTTGGTATATAGCAAATGTATTGAACATTGTTGAAATTCCTAGCATGGGTTTTAAAAGAGGGACGTGTGAACTCAACTTTATGCTGAGCTAAGTAATCTGCCTGATAATCTTAAAACACTACATGGATAAAGTAATCAAGAATGTTGCTTTTTTTCTTGCTGATATTTCACTTTCACTTTTTTTTCCTGCTAAAATGCTAGAGTTGTGATAATTCCAGTAGCAATTTTTGATCATCTTGAGAAACATTCTACCTCAGGCAACAGGAATTTTAGTAAGAGTATTTTTGGCCCATACTTTATATTAAGGCCTTCCTTGGTTTCTCATGGTGATTTTGAGATTGCTAACTATTAGAAGGAACATAGCAGAAAGTAATCTGAGCAAATATAACAGAATGGATTTATTTATTCTTATTCTTTTTATGGGGAAGGAGGAACTAGACCAACATGAATAGATTACCAGAATAAAATACAATTTACCATGTAATAGTAATCCAAGTCAGAGCTCTGGGTGGCACATAGGCTACAATACCTATTTTCAAGAACAGGTGACCCTCAAAAAGAAACAACCCTTTAAAAGACAAACTTAAATAAGGTAAAATCAACAATCATCAACAATGGCATTCTAG
>JAWLRI010000055.1:171000-196024 GCA_034781795.1 Crypturellus tataupa | reverse complement strand
CCCTCAAAAAGAAACAACCCTTTAAAAGACAAACTTAAATAAGGTAAAATCAACAATCATCAACAATGGCATTCTAGATTTTCTAGAATCTGTCACAAACTCAGTTTTGAAATCCATTCTGCAAGCACTATACTGAAGGTAGCAGTGAGCTTTCTTTATTCTCAATAGTTTAAATGCTCACAATTAGCCCTAATGAAAGACTCTGCAATTACTCACAATAAACACCTATGTGTGCTTTAAAGTTTCATTACCAGTCTTTAAATGGCAGTGATAACTAAGTATAACTTTTTGTTTTCTATCTTTTCCAACATTTTAGGAAAAAAATACAAACTCAAACTCCAATGGGAATATTTCATTGAGCTGAGAATCGGGAATTTAATTAGGGGATTTTTAGGAAAACCAGAGACAATCAGAAGTGCACATAGCAGTTAGATATTCATCTCTCTTATATTCAGTAGCTATGAGAGAAAATCATCTTCACACTGTCCATGGTGTGTGCAACTCCTCTGTATCGCTCCCTGCCTGAGTACACAGAAATACTCATCCTTCCTAGAAGAGTCTTCTTCCTAGAAGAGTGGCCCTAATCCTCAAGCCGATGGAGATTTGCCATGGCTTGCACCCATGAGCGTGGTTTCTTTTTCCCATCTTCCCCCTCTTCCCATTACACACTGAAAACAGCTAAAGCACCCAGTGTATGCAGAATATCCGCATGGGGCCGACAGATGTGATGAAGTGCTTGGGAAAGACCCACATGCTTTTGGAGCAGAAGGTAGAGGCCAGGCGAGACATATAGGGCATCCATAGCAGTGCCAGGAACCTACCTGCATCTACACAGCGTTACAGCCTCTAATACCACATTGGAAGGTGTCTGCTCTGCTTTCTGTGAGAGTGTCCTAATTATCCACACAGATGCCGAATTGGTGCCATAATGGGTGAATACTCTCCTCCACAATAATGAATAGACCTCAACTGATCAGCTGTATTTAGAGATGTTTTGTCCCTTCCCCCATTAAGAGAATTAAACTGGGTTGCATGTATCCTGCTTTAGTGCTTTGATACCATGCTTATAGAAAAAAGGAACAGTCTCTAGTCAGCTCTGAAATATTACTTACAGCCAAAATGTATAGGCAAATGTGATGCAAACCTGCCATAGTTTCAAGATAACCAGAACACCGCTCTTCATCTAGTTCACGATTTTCCAAATCTGAGCACACACACACACGCATGCAAACACATAAAACACTCCTACCCCTTGTGCTGAACATTCTGGCCCAGAATCAGTAAAGCATTTGTTCATGGTTGGTCTAAAAGACTGAGATAAAAGTAGATATCGTAGACTGGGGCCTTACCACTGGGAAAGTGTTCAGCCAAACTACAGTCCTCTCTGCATGCAGAGTCAGGCAGCCAAAAATAACTGTCTCTTCTTTCCTGCAGTTTTTCAAAGTACCAAAACAGACCATCATAGGTTCAAATCAATCTAGTTACATACCAGAGCAGTATTCTTTCTTTATGGAATACCATCTCAGTAAGATACTCCTTTTCTTCAGAAGAAGTTACTCTGTAGTTCCTGAATCATGCAGGTTTGTCACACCTGTGAAAGGACCCAATTAAAATGCATATTATCCCAGCCCCAGCACTCTCTACGGCTTCTCTGTAGGCTTGGCTTTCCTTAGGACCAGTCTATGTGAGCCTAGCCAACTTCACATCCTAAGCTGACATTGACACACGCTCAATATCCCTCTGACATCTCCAGTGCCAGATGCAGGACGTGGAAGGTATGTTGCTTTCAGCATCAGAGACTTTCTCAACTCTTAAGTTGACTGTCAGCTGGTGTGTTGTCCCCCTATGGGCCACAATTTTCTGGCAAACACATTTGACTGCTTAGTTGGAGCTGGATGGATCAGAAATTAAACCTGGAACAGCTTCAACCTTCAGTAAATGGCCCTAGGCTATTGCTGCACTGTTTACATAGTGATCATAGGCTTCTGCCCTTATGCTTTGTTTTTTATGAACCACTCGTCTGCTGGATCCTACACTACCCGTTTCCTATTTGCACACAGCTGCAGACTTTCGCTTGGCTGTTCTACAGCTGTTGCAAAAAGAAATTAATCTTTCCTGGTGCTCTGCAGGACTGATGAAGTGAGGGACAGGATTTCCACACCAACAAAGTCCTAAATATAAAATGATAGCCAAATTTATTAAGCTTTTTAGAGTGAGAAGAGTAAATGATATTTAATACCTATTTCTTTTTGCGTCTACAGGTTGCAACTCTTTTCTTGTAATTTTTTGGGGTTGCTTCTTACTTCAGAGGTGGTTAGGTGCAGAAAAGCCTATCTACTGTTAGCATAGCTGCTTGCTAAATTGCCTGAGTAGTTGTTGATTTTGTGGTCATGGACACAGGAGAGCGAAAGCCAACTCTGACCAGCAGGGCAACTCCCTGTCACAAAATGTAACAGTGGGTGAGCACGAATTCAAAAGTCGCTGAGCCCTGAAATGGCCTACCTGAGCAGGTGGTTGGACTAGCTGATGTCCAGAGGTCCCTTCCAACTCGATTTATCCTATAATCCTGGGACCCTAGACCTGTTTAGTGAGCTCAGTTACTGTCCTGGGCATGTGCTCTTCAGGCACAACTAGATATATCTGCTGTTGTGCAATAGATATTTGATGAATTATCAAAAAGCTAAAAATCATAAAATAGACCGGTTTTGTGCTTAAGGGTACGTCAATATCCCACTTTGAGTTATCATTTTTTTCCAGTTATTTATTTATTTAAAGCTATTTGATTAAAAAGATATTCAATGTTTCAGATTTTTTTCTGTGGAAAAGCTTGACAACGCAACCTAACAACTTAAACCAGGCATGATCAGTAAATACACTTCAATTTAGATACCATAGGCAAAATAAAGTTATCAGGTCCATATTTGCAAAGAGAATTTTTCTGAGCAAAATTACTTAATTAGAATAGACATTACTTATGGGACATCATAACACAGGAAAAATGCAAGGTTGAGAGTGTGCATTCACTATGCTTTTGAAAATATTTTTGACTACTGCAAGTTTGTTTTTGCATTAATTTTAATTTCTTCAGATGTAGTTGGGGATGTCTAACCCTAACTAAACAAATATGTCCAGGCTGATACACTCTGATGCAAAAGAGCTGGTAACAAGTTTCATCTCTCCTTGACTGTCATATTTATAGTGCAAATGTCCATAGTTAATCTAATTGCTTCAAAGTCCTTTTATTGTTAAGCAAGAAAAACGCATGTTTTAAACCTGGATTTATTTGGTCTGGTTTAGGGTGAGACATTCAGCGTGACACATATCACACATTTGAAAGGACGATTTTCCTCCAGTGACTATAAGAAAGCTAAATTCAAATAAGGACAATTACACTGCAGATAAGCACAGGTTAGTAAGATGAGTTCTACCCCTTTTAATGTAGACTATGTGATAGGTGTGTGCACTAGGGATACCAAAATAACATATCATAACATAACAGAAAAATATATCAGAATATATCATAACAGAATATCAGAGATATCAGATAAAAAATGAAATAAAAAAATATGGCACTGTACACTTGGAAAAAAACCCAGGGAGGCCTTGTACCTGGAGATACGCTTGAATCACTTGAAGTGTTAACATTTCAAGAACTCTAGGTTCCTCAGTAGAGATAGGTCCATGGAGATAAGAGCACATTAGTCTGCTCAAATGTAGGCATCTTAGCATGAGATGAGTCTCCAACAGGACACTCCTGAGTGTTATGTCTAATAGTTTGATTCATTTGCCCACACAGGAGAATCCCAAACCAGTTGAGATGCTCCACAGTGTCCTACCAGGCTTCCAGGTACCATTCTAGTAGACAGCAGATCTTCCATAGGTCCTGTTGCTATATCTTTAGCACTGCAAAGGTGTCTTGAATGACCTGAGATATATGAAATGGTGCTAAGTGCCTCCATATATGTTACTGCATGGAGAACTAGATCTCCTCTGACATAGATCTTTTCTCCCACAATACAATTAACTCAGATGTAGGCACCTGCATTTTAGATACCCACTTCTGGTTAGACAAAAACACCTTTTAAGACGGCCTTCTGCTCATTGACTTATGGAAAGAAATTTATATTTGCTTTTCCCCGCCTTGATTCACAAAAAAACACCAATGTAAACACTTGTACTTAGATATCATTGATACAAGAGTGAATAGCTGGATGCTTTTCAATATCAGAAGCTTATAAAAGCAATATATCCATTTCAGCCAGGAAACTTTTTTTTAAAGCTGATAATTTTTTTTACAGTCAGTATAACACTTAGTAAGTCAGAGCATTCCAAGCTTTGCTTCGTGCAATGTGTATACATTTTATATCTGATCATCTCTCTGTTAAAGACAAAAGCATTACAGTCTGCAGGAAGCAGTAGTATAATCAGAAAAAGAAAAAGCCCAGGTGATTTTTCAAAACATTTTTTTTTGGAAGTAAATCTGGCCAACAGAACACTCCTAGGACCTATATTCATGTTTGACATAGATTACTTAATGAATGAATAATAGTGGGAAAAAAATAAATGAAAAATACATTCATCTCCCTCTAGTTAACAGTGGGAGTCACAAAGCAATACAGACTCCATATTATCACAAACATCTCAAATGTCATGTTGATCTAGAGATATTTGTTTCTAATGCATGAATAAAAGTGGCTTTAAGGGCTCAATTTCACTTTCAACAGTTAATGACTTCAGCAAAATAGCTATCTGGCTAATTACAGTTTCTCATGAATGCCTTTTTATTTTGCTATGTATGTTTGCTGGGAAAAGGTGTTTCTTTAATCTAATAATAATTACAAGCTGAGAACTCTTGCCATGAATTCTTTTTTAAAATAGCATTAATTCATTCCATATTTTAGCATTCTCATATACTTGATGTAGTAGTGGATGAAGGATTGTAGGAGTGTAGTGAGGTGGCTGGTCTTCTTCTGACAGTGCCAGTAAAAGATATCTTGAAGCTGTTAAGATTGAAAAACATGTTAAAATGTAGAAGAAATCAGGAAAAACTGCTTTGTAAGGCACTTAGTCCTACACAGGCTATTCTATTGGACTGGTTGTAGTAAGCAGATAGAAACATTTGGAGCACCAAACAGATGCATTAAGATAATTACCATTTAAAACCTCAATATCCCAGCATGAAGAGTCATTTGGAAATGATATAGAAGATTAATTGTGGCTTGACTTGGAATAACCAGTGTACTAACTGAACTCAGCTATAGCCAAATTTCTTTGTGGAGCCGCTTCTCTCCTTTTTTCATAGCCACATAGCAATTACAACACTCTGTAATGGGAAACTACTCAGTAGAAGATACAGATAGCAAAAGAGCAGCTTATATGTCATGTCACGATATATCCTGAATAAGAGCGTTCTTACGCACTTTGCCATTCCATAGTCAAATGTGCAGGAGCCAAAGGGCTATGTGGAAAATGGGCAGGAGTTTATCTAAACTCGTGAAAACACTCTGAGAAGACGTCCTGTAAAGAAAGGCGTAGAAGGTTTTAATAGTTGAAAGGGAAGTTGAGCCCTTAAAGCCACTTTTATCTATACATTAGAAACAAATATCTCTAGGTGTTCATGACATTTTGGATGTTTGTGATAATCTGGAGTCTGTATTGCTTTGTGTCTCGCACTATTAACTAAAATGAAATTCATGACTTTTTCATTTTATTTTCATCATTATTATTTTTGTGGTTTTGTTTTTTGTTTTGTGGTTCTGAAGTACCTGAAGCTCAGAAACTGTGTTCGACCACTGGGACAAATTTTATTGCATTTTTTACAAGAAATCACCCTAGCTTTTGTAAAGCTACACAAAAGCAATGTGTGTATATGTATGTATAATATATATTTATATATATGTGACTGTGTATATCTAAGCATTTGAAAATTTATATGCATGTACATATATACAAATACACGTGTGTGAACAATGAGAGCTCTTTCACTATTCTCTTTTAGTTTGGTCTATAACTATTTTTATATTCTACTGTTTACATAATTTTGCCTGATATTTCATTGAGTAAATTGCGTGCAGGTTGAATGCTTGTTTCCAGAGATCTCTTAAGAACCAAAACCAAATCCAAAAAAACAAACATACCAATATTTAATTTCAGTAATCTTCAAGACTACACAATACGTGCAATGTGTGCAATTCTTCTGTCAGTTTGCTGTCTGCAGTTCTTAATTGTACTATTTACTTTAAGAAAAGAATAAAAACCATCAGACAATTCTTATTTTAAAATTTGGGAAGAGTCAATGGCAGCTAATTTAGCTGTCTAGCGGTGCAATGTCTAAATCTAAGCTAGCCACATTCTACTCCCTTTGCAGTCCAGAGGGAGGCAACTCCCTGAAAAAGGTGATTTATCTCTCCTTTCTCATACGCTTATCTTCAAAAAAGCTGAATTACTCCCTAAAGATAAATTACTTCCATTTACTTATTAGCTAAGGTAAAAAATAGTCCCAACCTTTGCAGTAATGGATTTGGACTGGGTCTGTTAGTCTCAGATAGGATATTGCAGACTGGTTTATTCACTATAAGTCACAAAAATATTCTTTTTAACTGAAATGTCAGTGACCATTTCATTTAATTCTGCTGGCCTGTCAGGTAATATACTCTGCAGTCAGCATATACTAGGGCTTTGTAAAACTTGAACATTTCAACATTAGATTTAGGGAGCTCTTCCTCCTGCCTTTATGTGGGGCATCCTATGTACCATCATTAAAATTACACATGCTGATACTATCAGTAACGTTCCCCAAGACTAATTTCTGAATACAACTGGAGAGATTTGTAGTTATGTGGTAAAAATAATATAATGTATAGAAAATATATTATTTTTGTTTTTTTTTTGATTTTTTAATATTTTTGTTTGCTGTTCAAACAGTTCTACATAGGATTCTGATAATATTTCTGAATTCAGTTATGAATTCAATGCTCTTTTTCAAATGGTTATACCTCACTAAATATTAGACATGTTTTATGACAGATGTTTTGTAAAACTAATCCAATCTGCATGGAAGATTAAAGAATTAATAGACTAGTAGATTATTTATTTCATGTATTCATCATTACAGAACAGAATCCCTTATATTTTTAGGCCATTGAGTGCCAAAGTCTTCTGCACTTGGCTAGCCCTTGCAGCTGGTGGGAGTGACTAGCAAGATTATGTTGACATCCCTTATTTTATTAATTACCAAGATGACCTCTATCCATGTAAAAGAAAAAAAAAAGCACTTTATAGTTTTTTTCTTCCTTGTTCCGTTTCTAGGGTGCTTTTTTTTCCCCTAAGGAACAGAAGGGTAATGAACAACTCTCTATAAACTAAAATAAGTTAAAAATATCCCTTTCATTTCAAAGCAGAAATCCAGAGGTGCTCTGAACTATTGAATATATTTTTGAAGGATTTATCCAAGGCAGATATGAGTATTTATTGAAATAACATTGTCTCAGGTAATCAGACAGTCGTATGCAAGTCATGCATACCTTGTAGTCTGTGATCTGCTTTGCTGAAAATGAATAACACTTCTTTTTGCAAAACAAAGTTATTTAAAGATATCAAAATCTACAAGGTATCTTCTACAGCCAAGAAAAAGGTCCGTGTAAAATGTGAACAACACAGAACAACAGGAATTTTAATCAAAGGTGCTCATAATCTTTCATTAACTTCAGTAGAACTGGAAATTGACCTTCATTGTTTGGGCTCAAACCACATTCAAATAGTTCAGATTTCTCTAAAGCTAAATTTACTTTTTCTTTTTTTTTTTTAATCTAATTTTCTGTAGATTTATTTTTCAAAATATATTTGCAGAGACCAGCAGAATAAATCAATATTTCCGTATCAAACCCCTCCTCCCTTTCAGGCAGTCTACCTAAGGTAGACGGAATTAATATGACAAATTACTCTTTGTGCTGTGGTTCCGGATGTCAGTTTTGTTGATCTTTTTCCTTTTTTTTTCCTATGCTTTTACCCTTGGACCATGAATTGTAACAAATCTGACAGTCATTCTTTATAAAACAAAAGTATTTGACTATTTAAACAGGTGTGGCATGCTCTAAAAACATACTTGTGGTAGCACTGCTTCATTTTAACAATATAAATAAAGATCACGTGAGCATAAAAAATAAACGAAAATTGATAAGTGCGGTGGATGGGGAGGGGAAGATATGCTTCCCGTTTAAAGGTTCCAGACAGGTTTGGACAAATATTTTCCGCATGATAGCAGGGGAAAACTGGAGTGATCTCCTGGGATGCTGAGTATGAGGAACTGCTAGACCCCAGATTACACTGAATAGAAAAAGGCAATCTTAGTAATTATGACAGGTAGATTATTAAGCTTTCTGGTACTTACAACTATAGTTTCATCAACCTTTGATGAGACTAGTGCAAGTATTTCAGAACAAAAAGCACATTCATGTTTATCTCAGAATCTGAAAGTGTGCGGGAGACCTTATCAGGACTGACTTTCCAAAGAACTACGTGCTGTACAAATAAAGGACAAAAGCAGATGTGTTGCATAGGATTTATAACTCAATATTAAAATGATGGCAAGAACCAGAAATTCCAGAGGAAATGGGAAACAACAGAACAATATTGGGTTGCACTTTGGACAGAAACTCCAACACGTTCTCACTCAAAAGTGATGTTCTGTGTGTAGACATCCCCACAAACGCAATGGTGAAGGAGGGAACTGTAGCAGAAGAATGAAAAGATGTCCAGATGCTCCATATGGGGCTTCTCCTGAGGACAGCTGAAGCACAGAAGGAAACAAGGAGGGTTGTGCCTGCACAGGGCAGAGGAAGAACACTGGAACCTTCCTGGTACCACCTGAGAGGTGACAGTGAAAGTAAAGATTCTGTGAAATGGGAGAGATGAGTTGAGGATCACTGCACTGAACAAAAATGCAAACACAAGCCAAGTCTCCCTCTGAACCAAGGGAAGAGGCAAGACAACAAATAAACACACACATCTGTAGCTATTCCACAAATACATTATTTCTAAGCAACACGTCGGGCAACAGACTTTTACTGTGCATATAAATAAAACCCTGGCTTTTGGCTTCAATAAGCTAATTTTATTTGGCAAATCAAGTGCAGGAAAGGAGTTCTCCAATAGGTAGGTCATTCCATCACATGGCTATGATGCGAGTCACTGATTTACCTTTCCCTCTCAAATCTCTCTCATTTTTTTTTTTTTTTTTTTGGTATATTTGGGCAGATTGCCCAGATTTCATTTTGTGGCCAGCTTTGCAGCCTGCTGATGGCAAAGTCTTTTTGCTCTGGGGTCATATTTTTCTCTTTCCTTGCCCTGGAGACAAGGAACAAAACAAAACAAACAAACAACAAAAAAAAAAAACCCAGAAAAGTGCAACTGGATTGGTTGGCTTTCAGTCGCCTCTTTCCTAAAAAAGGTTCATTCTCCTGAAATGGGCAGCCCCAAAGCTGACATCATCTTCGGCAATAAATATTGGCAAAGAAAGAGAAGGGCATGCAGATATGCATGTATAAATACAGAGTTACAGTGAGGAGAACCTCTAATTCTACGGCTCTTTTCAAGATATAGAAGGACTCTTGCTGGAGAAAGGTAATCCGTACAGAATTTAAATTTGGTATCAGAAATTATATCCATAGAGGCATTTGTTCAGCACTGATTAGGTGCTCTTACAAAGGGGAATGCAGTTAATATCTAAGTCATGTGAAACTGGGTGATTAAAAGAAATGCCTATTTGCAATTTTCCCAGAGGCAGAATTTAAAAATTTCTTTAGATAAAAAAGGTAGCCCTTTGACTCTCTTACTTCAGACTTCAATAACTGAAGTAACTGAAAAGACAAATATTTTCACTATCATAAACTTTCAGATCTCCTTCATACTGAAAGTTTTATGTTCTGGCAGGAAAAAAGGCTGTGCTGAGCAGTGAAGCACTAAGATTAAAAAAAAAAAAAAGAAGCCTAGAGTGTATTTTTCAATGAGATTTTTTTCCCTAACTTTTACAATTATGGGATTCCTTTATTTTTACATTAAATCAGAAATGCATTGAATGTACCTTTGTGTATTAAATACTCTTTACATAGATCTGAGAACAGTCATTTTCTGATTTTGAATGTATTTCAAAAGAAATTTCCTCCAAGGAGTGGTTTTGATTGTACAGTTGGGCAACTGTAGATATGCAATAATATTTGAACCAAGCTTAAGTAAGTTTTGTATTTCTGGTTGTTGCACTTGTCTGGGGAATCTCAGGTTTTGTTTATGAATTTCCTAGACTGATCTTATTTCTGTATATAAGAATTTAATAATAATAATAATAATAATATAAGAATTTCTGTATATAAGAATTTCTGTACTGGAAAAAAACTCTTCCTGCAGCCAAAGACATCCTTCCAATCTAAGAATTTATTCTTCAATAAAAAAAGTACAGACACCTAGCCTTGTCTTTGCGGGCTGCTGGATGAAATCACTGATGTGATTTCCTTCGGCAAGGGTGGGAAAAACAAAGCAAAGACTGAACATCTGAATGACTTGGAGTCTTCAGAGTGATAGTGTGTTCCGATAACCTAGACTATGCAATGGAACACAACACCGGAATACCTGTCCAATCTAACTGGAACCTGTCTAGTTACAGGAGCATTATAGTCACCAGACCACATCATTTTGGTGTTTTTGTAGGGTAAAATCTTACCTCTGTCTTCCTCAGATGTAAGATTTCTTGGTCCGGGTAAAGTGCCATCATTATGTAATAATGAAGTTCACTGGATCATTTTTTTTTTATGAAGTGAGGAAAAGATGAAGGAAAGTATGAAAATTTAGTGTATCTTAGGTAACAATAATATTTGCTGTCCTGTTATAAGGACAGCATAATATTTGCTACCTGTTGCAAGGAACACACTTTATGCTGCTTGAATCCTGCCTCACTGATGGATGGTGCCTTCTTTCTGGAGGTGATAGAGGTGGTCATGCACCATCATACCTTTTTGCTCTTTAAATAGCCGAATTACAAAGAAAAATCCTTAGATCCTCCAGTAAACACCAGCTCTGCCCAGTTTACCTCTGCAGATACGGCAGTGCACGTGCAACTACACTACGCATCAAATAAAGTACTCCTGTGTGCAGCATGCTTCACTTTGCAGCAGTTCTGTATCCTGTCCAAATGCCACACCAACCTAAACCTTTAACTAATTCAACTAAAGCATTTTGCATTTTGTTTTGTTTTCTCTTCAGCAATGGGTCCACTAACTGCAATCGTTTTCCTGGCTGCTTTGCTACATCAATCTGTTGGACAGGTAAGAGCATTCATCCTTGTGCAGAAGACTCATATCTGAGACTGTAGCATGCATGTTTCATGTTTGTTTTTTCCTCATCCATCTCATCTGTCTAAAGTAAACTTTAAAGCCTTAAAATTCAGGATTAAAATCATTTTTCACATGTTCTTTCCGCATTTTTATAGGATTTGTGTTAAAATATTTCATCTACCTGTCATATAGATGACCTCTGGAGGTCCCTTCCAACCTTAGGCATTCTATGATTCTATGATTCTATGATATTCTCCTTTTAACTTCAATATAATCATTTTGAACAGAAATTTTTCCCCTAAACATTAAACAAAACTGCTCCAAAATCATGTATCTAAATACATTTCAGGACTCCTCAGAGAGAATTAACCTCATAAAATATAGATATCTACTAAGCCGACATTTAGATGCGAGTTATTTGTCAAGATCTGATTGATGATTAATTTGGATTTGTTTTATATAACTTGCAAATCATAGAATTTAGTTTCTCTCATTTTATAATTTTCTTCTTGACCATAAAGGAAAACTGAGATATTTTTTAGATATCTACTTCTACGATGTGGATATCTAAAATTAAATAAGTTGAATTAATGCCTGGAATAGACTTTATCGTCAAAAAATTAGTTGTTCAGATCTCAGACTCCCTGTACAATCAATATGAGAAAAAGGTACTTCTAGTTGATGGTTCTATCAGCCTTATGAACAAATTTCATGGATAGAAACACCTCTGCGCTTTCAAGTAATAACAGAGAGTTAAGGTGACTAGTATAGGCATTAGATTTTACATATGAAGTGGGAAGAACCCCATTCTGAGTGATTCTTTAGACTGAAAAAAAGAAAAATAAAGCCTTGTAACTATTTTTCTCAGCAGTGATCCATGGTCTGAGATTGTTGACAGCAAACAGTCAAAATTATTCATTGCTTTCTGGATACCTCAGAAAATGGTCCGCAAACAGTAGTGATTTCTGATCCAGCTTCAAATACTTCGAAATTTTGCAGGTGACAGGAACATGCAAGAGATTAAGGCAGTTATGAGATCTGGATCCAGAGTTAAGCTTTGTCCATGTCTGATGGGGAGATATCTAGAGAGAACAGTGAAATCTACAGGTTCTACTTAGGCTCATGTCACCCTATGAAAAGTGCAGTTCGTCTGAACAAAGGGAGAAAAATATCAGCAGTTATAAGAATTCAAAAACCATTAAAAGAAAATCAAGAATTTCTCAGGAGCCTTATTTTGACAAGAAGCTAGTAATTAATGTTCATTAAACCTTTGAGAACCAGGACCATCACTGTTCTTATTTTCCATTTCAGGTTTCATTAAATCTGCAGTACCCTTTCTTTCGTCATACTGAGGCTCAAAACCGCCAACTGATTATTGAGCAACACAATGAAATACGGAGATCTGTCGTTCCTCCAGCCAGCAACATGCTGAAGATGGTAAGATTTGTATTATGTCCAATCTTCTTTCCAGATCACAAGCAGAAGATTGTAACCTTCTAAAAACCCTGTACAGCAGAGTGAACAGAGAGCAGGCAAAATGCTCTGGAATTTAAGAGATGGAGAAAACAGAATTTTATCCCCCTTTTTCTGCAGTTAATCTTGTACAGTTCAATGTTTTCACTTGCAAAATCATTGCAATTGTCTCACAACAGGTCCCATCTACCATTCCTAATCTTTCTCTTAACCACCGTGCTTTAGCTCACCTTTAGCAAAACTCTGATAGGCAGCATGGGGAATGTCCATGAGGAGATTTAGTCTATGGTGGGATGGAAGAAATTGTAAATGAGAATAAGACCACTTTTTTTTTTTTTTTTTTCTCTTTTAAAACTTCAAAAAAGAGCTCGAGTAGTCCATACTCATGGGAGTCCTGTGAGAGGTAAAAGGAAAACCTCAGCCTAAGGTCATTTGTAAAGTGGAATGATAAAACACAGGTTTGCCCCAAACATGGGCTACTTATTACCATCATACCTAAATTTATACAGTCTCCAGAGTAAATCACAACATCACCATGGAAAAGAAAAAGCATTACAAAAGGATTTAAACTGAGGGCAACTTGGCTTACAGATACCACTCTTTAGCCTGTGAGACTAAGAGAAATTGAGAGGGGAAAAAAAAGGAAAAAGGGGAGAGAGAAACAAATTTCCTGGGCCCAGGAAAACAAGTGTGGAAGAGGAGCACAATCAGTCCTATGTTACTGAATTGCAGACTAAAAAACTGTGATGCCCAGTTGGAGTAAAGTGGCAGAACTTTCTACTCTGCTTTCTACTGAGCACCACAGGAATATTCAGCAACCATCCCTAAATCAGTTCCTGTTTTTTTTCCTTCTCCCTCCTGGGTGGCACTGTGATCTGGATACTTAATATTTTGTGTCTTTCAGGTGTGGAGTGAAAAAGCTGCCGCCAGTGCTCGGAGATGGGCACATAAGTGTCAAATGAAGGCTAGTCCTCCCAAGGAGAGACTTCTTAATGGTATGTGAGGAACGTGGAGTCTAACCTGAAAGGTTAATGATGATCTGCTGATGATCTCTGCGCCTGTGAATTAGAAATTACCCTTCATTAAGTATCCATTTTTGATCCCTGCTGGAGAGAGGATGGTACAAAGACGAACAATCTTTCTAAAGTTAAATATAGCTATTATTGTGTAACATTTTGTAGTCAAATACATATAGGGGATCTAAAGCTCACTGAAATCAGAGCAGTTCTGCAGCTTTCATAGGGTCAGGTGCACTGTCGTCTTCTCAAAACCACAAGGCAGATGCGTAGGCCTCATAGACCATTTTTAGGATGTAAATATGCCATAGCTGCTACCCTAGGTGTTTCCTCTTCCCTCAGCAATGAAACCGACTTACTTCTATTTCCAGGTGTCCCCTGTGGTGAGAACATATTGATGTCAACTTACCCCAGCACATGGCCTGAAGCAATTAAACAATGGTACAATCAGATGGCCAATTTCAAGTATGGGATTGGACCAGTCAGAAAAAATGCCAATTTCCACAGTTACACTCAGGTATGGAAAACTGCAGTGATCTACAATGATGCTCTAGAATTATATGAGTACCATGAGCTGGGTGAGTTTTATTATCAGAAAAAAAAATTATATATATATATCGCTGTCCTCGAACCATTATTTATCAGTCATTCACACCATACCCAAAGCCATAAATTAAAATCTTTTTGCATGTACCCCAGAGACCATTCACCATGTGTTTAAGAAGAATTGTTCAGAAGACAAACTTGATTCACTGGGGAAAAAATACTGAAATATATTTAATCTTAATATAAGAGGAAAAAAATATGTATGCATTTTATATGTAGGGAATTGGAATATTTAATTATGAAAAATTAGAAAAAATATCTATGATGAAAATATTCAAATATAAACTTTTTATGTCTTCCCAGAAAATGTGTCTGAAACATTTACAAACTGGAGGACATGACTAATTCTTTTTCCTATTTGTTCTCCTGAGTGCTAAATTGTACATTTAACAGCCAAAAAACTCATGCAGAACAAAGCAAAAAACATCTTCATGAACTCATTGATGAAGATTGAGGGAGTAAATAAAACATGCTTGTGACTTAATGTATTTATTTTCAATTCTACAGCTAGTCTGGTACAGCAGCTACGAGGTTGGATGTGCAGTTGCCTACTGTCCCAAGAGCCAGTTCAACTACTTTTATGTTTGCCATTACAGCCCTGCGTACGTACTGCCCTTTTACTCATTTAAGATGATATAATTCTGGGTATGTTTAAAAAAAAAAAAAAAGTCCGTTGGTCATGAGCAGGATTTTTTGATAAAAATACCACTGATATAGCATTGATAAGAATTATGACTATGGGAAGTGGGTGAAAACAACTGTGAATTAAAAAGCAGTCAGGATGTCGATGTTCATTTTATTTCATATTGAAACAGAAATTAAGGTATCTTAGCATATGAATAAGCCTAAAATGTCTCATAAGATGTTGTTCACAAACTTGGATCACGAATGGGAAAGTAGGAAGCTAAGTGAAGGCAAAGAGCTAATGAGTATTTACAACAAGACATCTGTAACCCCTGCATGTCAGAAAGGATCTGCTAAGATTATTTCCTTATAATTCTCAATGCATTTAGAAGTCATTAAGAAAACAGCAGTTTGGAAGAAGGAAACATTTTAAAAAGTAAATAATAACTTGCAATGCCATACAAAGAAATACTGTCAATTCAATTTCCTTCCTCTGCCCCTAAATCTTCCCAGTCTTTCCATTTGAAACTGAGATTCTTGTAGTCATAGGATATATAAAAGTAAAACATGGAAAATATTTTCATTCAATAACGGATGGAACTCTCTCACTGTGGGAAAGGACTTGAGCTTCTGTTACAGGCTCAGAGCTGCCCTTTGATATTCTTTCATGTTGTCTTTCTTGGACTTTCAGAGGGAATAACCCACTGCAAATAACCACACCTTACAAAAAAGGACCAAGATGTAGCGACTGTCTAGGCCACTGTGACCGTGGGCTTTGCAGTAAGTGAATCCCTATTCCTCCTCATTGTTGAGATGATAATGTTGTTCCTGCATAGTGTTTTCACCTTTCCATTTTTCTACCCATTGCCATAGAACTCCCCTTTACATTTATTTCCCCCAAAATAGCAGTAATTAAAAATCTGAGTGTAATGGGTTATAATGGGTAAATTGTGCCACTATTTAGAGTAATGCTGAGCCATAATCAGTGTCGTGCTGCCCTCTTCTGGAATGTGCAGGGCTAAATACTATCCTGCATCTAAAGGCGTATAAGGATTGTCAGTCTGTACATCCATATGGCCCCATAGCCATGCTCAGGCCTTTGGCACCTGCACATTTCATGGGGAGCAGGTCAATGTATACAAATCTACAGGAGCGATACAGGCACCAACTTTTTGACTATATTTCCATTTTTAGAAAATAGAGGAAAAAAACTGCCTTGCTTTTCTTGGGTTTACTGGTCTATTTAATTCCTAAAAGTTTTGGAAATATCCTAGTAGAGAAGGCCATTTTTTTTTAAAGTAAATTGAAATGTTTTTCAGTACTACCATATCACATAGCATCTCCTATCATTCTATGTGCATTCCCAATTTCAGTGGATTTATAGCAGGGATTATTGTTGTTTGCAGACCTTTATTTTGCTTCCTATCATCTGATTTATATTCTTCCATACAAAACTAATATTCAATCAATCTTAACACCAGAGCAGAGAAAATGGTACAAGGAAACAATACAGTCTTGAAAATGAATGAGAAAATACATTTTGGAAAATATACAAGTATCAGATCGGGACCGGCTTCTCAATTACTATTTCACATTTCTGTTTCTGTTTATTTTAGCCAACCCCTGCAGGCATCAAGATGTTGTCTCAAACTGTGCAAACCTGAAAAGCTTGTTTGGCTGTGAGAACCCAATGGTGAAAACTAACTGTCCTGCTACCTGCAGATGCATCAATGAGATCAGATAAAGTCCAGGTGGATGTCATTACCGTGGCTTTGAAACGAACCTCTTTGGAAAGAATAAAACTAACCATGAAAATGCATTTGCTCTCAGCTTACCAGTTCACACTGGGTTGTAGTTAGCACAGCTCAAATAACCATTGATGTCATTATAGGCTTAATAAACAATCATTTGGATTACTTTTTCCCTTTTTTCTTGTAACAGAGTTCTGACTGATTAATTTCTTTTTAATGGGAATTACTCTTTTAAAACTATTTTTGTAATATACATTAAATTTTGCTTAATTTTCTTCTGCTGTCTTTTTTGGTTATAAATGCAATGTTTTCTTGCTAAATAAACACTTGGTTTGTTATCACTTTCCAAACAGAGCTTTTATTTCCAGTTCTTCACAATTTGATCCTTTCATTCAAAAAATTCCTTATAAATGTTTCAAGGTTCTTTGATACTTTGTGCAAGTGGGGATGAGTCTGGAAAAGAAAAACAAACAGAAAAGTGATGGATTTTCTTTTACAGTCAGAATAAGAGAGACACACAGTTTGCGAAGTTTTACCTTGGACTTAGACACAGAGCTTCTATATATTCTCATATTAGATTTTTTTTTCCATATAGTACCAACAGTCAAGAAACAGAAAGTAAATACAGATCATATTTTCAAAATATTCATGTAGAGAAAGAGGGACATATATCCCTTCACATCCCCTTTATGGATAATCCCCCACTTCTTGGATTAGCATTGCAGCATGTAGAACGCACATATTTGGCAATTAAAGACAGTCCCCAACAGGCCATGTTTCTGGACACTTCTAGGACCTCTTTAAGAGGATTTGTTTCTTGCAGAAACATCCTTTTTTTCTGATCTGTTTAGTGAGCACGACTGTCATAATTGGACCTATTTCCATACCAACAATATTTTTACACTGATAAAAGCCTTTAAAAATGGCAGAAGTGTATTGTTTTTATCTCATCATGATACCGTCTCTGAGTATCCACACTTGCAAAACATATATATTAAACATGGATGTCAAATGTACATTAAAAGAAGAAAATTTATTTGGGTCTTGTTAGAACCCTGCAATAGATGCTGTTCAAAGGGACTCTCGGGTTGCACTTGGAGTTTTCAAGACAGAGAAAACTAATTGCTTTGCCTTCAGTCATTTTCAGATTTATCCCCCTGCTCAGACACTTAATACTTGACCACTTGCACAAAATTACACCAGCAGCATTAGCATACAACAAACAACATAATTTAGGATTCTTCTTCAGTACACAAATTCCTCATACAGGGGATTGTGTCCATTTATCACTATCCCCATTTATCATATATTTATCATATATGCACCTTCAGTTTCAATTTTAGATTAATCTGAAAAGTTTTTTTCTGGAGGACTGTAATTCTGGTTGCGAACACAAGAGGGTGAACCACATCCACACATTCAGCTGCATCAGTTTTTGGTTTCATGCATGAAACTCTGCATGAAGGGCTTCTCCTTTTACTAGAAATTAAAGATTGGTCCGACTCTGTTCTAGTTTTAACACTTGGTTGCATAGTATTTCTTAGCTAATACTGGATGAATAAACAATAGCTACATATAAAACCAGTTTGTGTAGCGGTTCTTACCCCTTATTGTTTCATACTGACTTTGCTGGCCAAATTTCTGTTGTATTTAGGTAATTTAAATTTTCCAGGATATCACTGGCTAGCTAAGCTTCATTTGTTATCTGTCTGAAGTGATTTAATCACATACAGTGTTATTTATAGAAAGTGATATAAAACAAAAGTAGAGTGAAAAATTCCTAAACAAGATATATTTTCGTCAGGGAAAAAAAATCATATACAAAACGTATTACAGAAGAGTAAATAACTTTGCCAAAACACTCATGAAGTTTCTGGGATATTTTCTAACCTTTAATTGTATTTAAAAACAGGAAGGGGATTTTAATCATTCCTTGCACACACTTTCTTCTTTCTCTCTGGCTCAAGGCACATTTGAAGAATGTTCCATTATTGGAGATATTATTGGAAATTTCTGACAGAGCCTGATCCCCAAATGCCTTTTGCACTTTGACTAACCAGTTATGGCAGCAGCAGGAACCAGAAGATCTTCCATGTCAGGACATACCACTCTGGAGCACCTTAAGTCCTACTGGAGCACAAGTGTAGGGTATGCGGACACTTTGCTTCTTGCTTTCATAGCTAATTTCAAAAGTTTCGTATTGATGTGGAACAACAGTTATAGCAGGTATAGCTCTAAGGCTATCTGGAAGACCCTATTTCTCACCACAGACTGCAAGGAGAGCTTGGGTCATTGCTCACCAGCAATGCAGGCAGAGACACATCTGAATGCCCCATGGCAGCGGAGACAAAAGTGACATTAGATCCATCAAGATCCCACAAGTCTTAAAATGCTTTTGTCCCTTCCTGAACATATTTTCATGACTTACTTTTAATACTGATGCCTTCCTTGAGTTTTGTTTCTATTATGGCTCTAGCATATATTTTTTGAAATGTGCGGAAATTATACCTGTATTTGTGTTATTTTTAAGGGTAACACCATGGAGGAACTAATAACACCGAAGAAATGCCTTTACATTTCTATTCTGGTTCCAGATATACTCAAAAATAGTGCGTATGCTGAAAGATGATAAGAGCAACAACTACAGTACAAGTCTGTGTCTTATCTACAGAGAATGATGTAAGAGCTTTTAAGCAGAGGACTTAGTTGAGAGGGACTTTAAAAAGAGAGTTTTTAAAATTTTTTATGAAGTCACATATCCCAGTTCTATAGCTTATGAAGATAGAACATTTTTGACATTTAATATAAACTAAATGCTGTATCCATGCTACCTATTTTAGATTTCTAAGAATCATGCATTTACCCTGGCCTAAGCAAAACAGAAAAAAAAAATTCAGTTTCACAGAGACTTGCTCACTGTCACGGACCTAAGAGTTGCTCTGTTTTTCTCTATTTTTCTGGTAAAGAGAACAAGTCTCCCATCAATCTCTAATCACTTAAATCTTGGATGTACCACTCCTACAATAACAGCAGGTTAAGTAACTAAAGACAAGACTTTAAGTAGTGAAAAATAAGGTTTGATAACTCCAGAGAGTGATTGATGCCATCATGCCAAACGAGTTATTAAAGATCACAGGCTAAAACAGATCCCATTGGGGTCTGCAAGAAACAGAGGCCTGTCTCTTTCCACTGAACAGGGATGATTAATTTAGACTGGGTGACTACCTTTTAGATATGGGAACTTAGGTGAAACAGGACAGATTGCAAAGCTGAGGATATGAGAACTCGCTCCCCAGATGAAGTGGAGACAAAATATTCACCTGCCCACAACAGTGCATCCAGCTGTAGGCATCATAAGACAACTTTCAAAAATGTTCTTTCACATATTTCACATCTGATCCCACCTTTCCTTCCTATATACAATTTACCAAATTATCTGTATAGCATCAGACAGCACACTTTTCACTATTTCCTCTGAAATCCTGAGACACAAAGAAGTTTAGATCCCCACTTTGGCCCGGGCCCTCGCCTCAGGTCTCTTTTTTGCAGCCTCAGGTGTCCTTCAGCTTTGAGTTCAAATACACATAAGTGTGGCTTAATGTGCTATTAGGAGTTTGGGACCTTGGGGCATTCGATCTACCCACAAGAATTGGAGCTGTAGGAAGATGCTTGAACAGGGCCATGCAGCACAGGGCTCAGCCTGCTACAAGCACTTCTAGACCGTACTGTCAAAAACGGGATTCCTCCAAGTGAAAGGGTCATGTTTAAAACATGAATATCAGGAGATGGGACTTTCTCATTTGACAGCTACTGGCTCCACTCTGGCTGGAAGGAATACATTTAACCTCTTGTGCTTTGGTCTCACTGGCAGGTGAGATCACAGGTAGATAAATTCCATACTCAGAGGCTGAGGAGATTAATTAGTGAATGCTGAGAAAGAGCCCTCAAAGACCAGTTCATTATAACATCACACTGCGTAGACACACCTCCAGCACAATTATATCTTGGTTTAACCACAAGACAAGGGGACGCTGCTGGATGCAAGGAGATCGGAGATGGGAAATGCTGCTCCCTTCGGCACTGTCCTGCTGGTGACGCTCACAAGTTCCCACACTGGCTACACCGGTTTAGGTATCCGGTTTGGGGTCTAGCTGTTCACTGGGACTAAAAAAGATATTCTGACTCCAGCAGTACGTCTTACAGAAACACTGTTCTTAGCAAAAGCTAGATTGAAATGGAAATATTTTCACATGCTTTAGTGAAATTGCCCACATTAACTCTTCATTGCAGTTACTGATAAAACAGTGCTCAGAACGTGTGAGTGAAAATGGCTCTCTACGATGTTTGTTATCATCAGAATTCTTTTTTTCTGTAGTAATTGAAATTATCTTTTCAAGTCAAATGGTGTATTTCTCTTTCAGTTTTGCATTGTTAACACCCCTCCACACTCTCCTCCTCCCACACATGCATATATACTGATAGCAGTAAAGGAGGACTTGAAATCTATGTCTAAATTTAATATGCTATATTAATGCATTATACACTACAGAATTTCACATATTTTAAATGTTTTTAGCTCTCAGAGGGTTACCTGCTCCACCATTTTATGTAAATTTAATCTTTCTTTACACCTGAGATCGCTCATGTTGAATTGATACCACAGATAAAATGTTAAGTGCTTTTCCAGAATCATTCAGGAGACGAAAAGCAAAGATAAAACTAAGGTCAAGTCTCCATCCTTTCTCCATTAGCTGCCTTCCTTCAGAGCTATAGGCTATTCTATACCTGGGCAGATGCTCAGAGCATTGTGTTCCAGTATAACTCATCTTATCCAATTTTATACGCCTGCAATGTAGTTACTTGCATCTGAGACAGATTCCTGTAGATTCCTTTTACTGCCAATGGAGAGAAAATGACATGACTCAGCTATTCCCCTCACTCTAGGCAATCACCTAAAACACATTTTGCTGCAGAGGAGGTTATTCCTCCCTTCAGTGGAGAGTTATCACAGGTTCTCACTCTAATAAACATCTCTGTAGTTAAAGTCACGCTGCAGATCTGTCCTAACACTGTGAGTTTCACAAGGCTCATGCTCAGTGTTGTAAAAAGCTGCAATCATTCACAGAAAGCAACATGAATGCTTCATTAGTGCTTCACAGTGCAATATAATTTACTTAATAAATTACCTTTTTCAGTAGACAGTATAGGATGAGTACTTCCTGTTAACTCCCAAATTCTTTCCCCTCCTTTTCTTAAAGTAAAAGAAACAGAATCCCTCCTGTAAATTAAATTACAGCATTTCAAACCATACTTGCTTTAATAATCCTTATTGTTTATAAAAACTATGTTAACTTGGAATCAGTTTTAATATCCATCCAAATAAGTGGCAGAGATTCAATTCCCTTATATGGGAAGAATAAGGACTCCACTTGCTGTTTAATGTTATTTCTTTGCATGAAAATTTGCATCTTCTCTGTTTAAATAATCCCTCATCTAAAGGTAAGCGTCCCAGTTAGGCTGCTGATAATCTCTGTTTCTATCTAAACTAGTGCTTATACTTGTTAGGAAACAGAGCATAATTCGCTTTGCTCCATGTAAGTATGAGAAACTTATAAATAAACAAATAAAGTGGGAATATGTTAAAAAAAAAAAAAAAAAAGTTATTCTGATTTACTGATAGGCAGCATTCTTCAAACAGGCACCCCTGGCAACACCGATATTCCACTATGTCATTCCTGGATGGTCAAAAACAGTTTGTTTTGGTAAGAGTTGAACTCCTTGTGTTTTTTGTGCAGGACTGAAAAGCAGAAATAGAGTGTCCAAGCAATGCTGCTTCAGAAGCAAGATTACATGAAACCAATAATTTCACAGAAAAGAAGAGTTCAGCTCTAGTGTGGACATTACTGCCCAGTTTTGGTCAAGTCAAATGACACAGCGTAAGAGACTTTCCTTCCTCACCCTGCCACACGTCAGAAAATGAAAAAGTCTCCTTTTTTGCAGTAGACTCCTAAGACAGTGCTCTATTTTTAGGAGTATTTTGCTAAAATCCATATATCAGGAGATCACCTGTAATCACAAAGAATTGGTTACTGCAAATGGCATTACTGTCTAGGGCTCTTTAGGAAAGGGGACAGAAGGGGAAGATTTTCTTTCTCTTTTTCTACTATATGGATGGTAATGTATTAGTACTACAAAACTGTATTTAATTAAAAGGAATGAACCTGAAAGAGATTTGAGATTTAGCATGAACATTTAATATCCTGGAAATTAATCAAAACTATTTAGTTTAACCATTCAGTTTAATCATAATCATAGTTTAATCTAGTGTGCTTTGCAGTATTCATCCCCACTTTGTGACTTACAGGCAAGTTCCCTGTGCATTTTTTCACTCACATTTCATGCACGTTACTTCAGGCTGACATAGATCACAAACTGCTGGGGAGCTTGCAGAGGAAGGAGCCCAATTCCTCGTAACATCTTTCAATATGAAGAGACCACCCACAGATTTCTGAGCTACCCACTGCATCACCCTATCTACAAGCTCAGCCCAGTCTCAACCTTCAGTCCTTTGGGGGAAATGCAGTTGCCTCTCATTTTCCAATGGTATCCACCTCACATCTTGCAGCTCTTGGCCATATGATAATTTTAACATGCAGCTCACACATGGATGGAGGTTTGCCAGCCACGGATTTAATTTTTCATACCTTCCATCTGTGCTAATGAACCAAGTTCGGATGTTGCAGAAGATCAAAGCTCAATGGGCAGCCCAGTTGAAGGCCATGGGAGGCTTAGACAAAAGCAAAGTGAGAACATTCAAGTGCAGTCTAACTATTGTAGATGTTTTATTGGGGTATTTTGTCAGCTCAGAGGTGTGAAGATGTTTGACCCTCTATCATTTTCATTTTGGATAAGTAACAAATGTAAAGAAGTTTATAACAGAAAAGATGTTCTTAATGAGACATTCATTTTTTAGTATTGGAAACTGATGCTTTCAAAAGAACTCTTTCATTAGCATGAGCTGTGTATCCAGCTGCAAAGGGGTTGGCATGATGCTTGATTGGTAGTATATGACTATGGATATCTCATCTACACATAGATTAACTCACATTTACATTTGATTTTCACTTCTTGATTCAGAGGGCTGTGAGAGGCTAAGGGATGCAAGATTCTATCCATAAATATTTTCAGGAAATATAAAAGCCTATTAATTATTTTTAGCAACAGTGTAGGTCAGAGCTAGTCAGTTAGTCAGCTAAGGTCCAAGAAGAGGAAGATCTGGAAACAGACAGTTTCCATTAGCTCCAACTCTTCTAGGACAGTAAGGTACTACATGCTTTGTCCTGATCCAGGTCAGAATCCAGGTACCTGAGCCAATGGTAGGAAATGAGGGAAATGCCCCATCTCTGGAAGTCTGGCAAATCTGGGCACATTTTTCTTGCAATTCTATTCCAGATCAAAATCAGGCTTGGAGTCTCCTCCCTGACATTTTTTTTTCCAAAGCAGGCACTATTGTTCCAAAGCGGTGGTGATCTGGCAGGTTTCCTGGAATTCTGCTGCTTAATGATTGTTGAAGAGGTATTGTTGTAGCCTAAGGAACTTTGCTTACCTCTTAGCACACTCATAGGGAAAACTGAACGTTTTTACCCTTTCTTTTTCCTCAGGCTCCTAAATTGAATTAATTCTTTGTGTGCATGGCTGGTGTTAGCCCACCATTCCCTCAGCCCTACCTGTTGCTAGAGCATAGCTTACCCAGAACACAGTCCCCTGGACTTTCCAAAAGTCTTAGAGAAATCAATTTGCCTGTATGTACTTGGAGAAATTAAAGCAGTCCTTGGTTAAAATATCTTTTTCTTCTGTTCATTCTGTGTGTTCATTCTTATGTTCATTCTGTTTGGGATGCTAAGAGTACTGTTCCTTCATAAGCCCATCAGAGGTAAAGGAATGAGCAAGTCTGATGCCTATGAGGTAAAACATGAGAGTTATTTTATCTGCCAAAAGATACATCCAAACTTCTCCCTGCCATTCACAGTCAATTTTCTGATGAGTGTCTATTTTAATGATGGCACTTGATATTGAGAACATAAAGATAACCTGACAAGGTTTCCTGCAGACCTGAAGCAAACTTCCTAAAAGAGAGATTGATCCTTTGACATATCTTCCTGTCATTTTCATTTCATCAGCTTGAGGACAGTGTCTATACTTAAGACACTAGACCTGGAGCATAACAGAA
>JAWLRI010000055.1:145554-166418 GCA_034781795.1 Crypturellus tataupa | reverse complement strand
ATCTGGACTGAAACAACCTAAAACAATATTTCCTAAAAGTGCTCACCCAAACCTGAAAGTCCCCTTAAATTTTATCATAACTGACAGATAGAAGTTGAAGGGATTACTAGAAAGTGTGTTAGAGCTTCCTTTGCAGAAAAAGGAATTTTGTGGTAACCTTCAGATAAATGGGAATTTGGAAGAATTCAGAACTTTCTTGACATCTGGAAATGGACTTCAAGAATCTGTGCTGCCAGCTCTGTAGTTAAAACAGGTAAGAAATGTCTTCTAAACAGTGCTGAAAAATCCTTATTTTCACGTGCACCTTTCCAATTTTTCTCTTTTAACCATACCTCCATGTTGAAAGTTAAGCCTTTGCTTTGGTAGAATAATAATTTCTCTCTCCATTTAAATCTTCCCCTGTGTTTTGGGTTTGTTTTTGTTTGGTGCTTTGGTTTTGATTCTCATGAATATGACCAAGCAGACTGGAGGTCAGAAATCTAAATCAGGCAATGCTGTGGGGTATACGTCACCCAAGATGAACTTGGGGGGTCCTTTGAGTTGTCACATGTTTGTTGTTGTCTTTGGGAAAAGTACTGTCATGAAATGTGAATGGAGAACAAAAGTCTTCTCATTTTCTGCAACAAGTTGTCTTTTCTTGTGCTTTTCTGGCAAGAGTAGAGTGAACATGGAGGCATCCAGATTTCTCTTTAGCTCCCCATTGGACCTTGTACCGTAGAGACAGCTCTCAGAGGGGAAAATCAACTGACACGATACCTTGCCTTGTCTCAAATAACCTCCCAGTCTTTCTCACAAGCTTAATATCAGTTTGCAAAGGACATAAAACTGGCAGCAATAGTTTCACCACCAGCTGTAATGCCCAGATAAGACTCCGCGCAGAGGTCTGATGGAGAGCAAGAGCAACACTTGCTTTAACATGGGAAACATATGATTTATCATAAATGTTTTTTGCAAGTAGCATCCCAGACTTTAAGTCTTAATCTAATTTATATTATTTTACATTGCTTTGTCAAGTAAACAGATAGAGATTTAATGTGTATGTAAAGCAGTCATCTACTTTGAAGTAGCTCCTTTTTTATCACAAGAACAGTACAAACTGCCTCTTGTGTAAGGCAGAATGAACCCCTTTATCTATTATAAGCAGCTTTCCAGTCGCTTTGGGATACACCTCAACCAATAGTTTCTGTCTGTGCATTCTGTTCCTTCTTTGCAGTGTCAATGAAGTAACAGTAGAATATAAAACAGTGAAGTCTTTAAATCTACCTTGCTTTCTTCTACAAGATTCACAAGCTTATTTAGACAAAATTCTCCATTTTGTTTAGAAAAGAGGGCTAAAAGAATGAAAAAATCCTCCCAGTCTTAACCTCCATTATGTCTTTTTGTACTGTACAAAGGAAATGTCCTGTACAGCAATCAAGCAATTTCTTCTGAAAGGAAAGTCTGTATAGTTTTACACAGGAAAAACTCAGTTGCTTCAGTAAAAGCCTGTAACAACCAAATAGACTAAACTCTGATTTATCAGTTAAGCCATGGCTATTATTTGTTCATCATATTTCCTGTCTCTTGCTTTGCAATCTTAATGTTAATGTTTCTGATTAGAAATTTTAAAAATGGTGCAATAGCGGTAGAAAATCTCCTTTTGTTGTTGTACTTTGTAAGAAACTTGCAAGAGGTAAGAGGCCTGCATGGATGACACAAATCTAGTCAAGACAAATTAGTTCTTGATACCCAGGGAGTCAGAAAAACACATTCAGTGTCATTTTCCTCTCCAAGGTTCCTAAAACCTGTGGTATTCCAGTCACACTGATTTGTCAGCTTGCTGACATATATATATTGGAGCGCAGCTTTCGTGTATACTCTCTGCAAACAAGAGGACCCTTTCTCACTAACCATGCAAGGCACGTGCACATACAAGGGATGAATTACTGCCCAGCAAACAAGAAGGCACTTGGCAAGTCCTTGAGATTCTCAGATGAGAAGGGTGTACTCACCTGACTTAGGCTTCTAAAATTTGTATGGGTAAGTCTGAGCTACTCCCCAAATAATTATACTCAACAAATTATAATCAACATATAATTTAAGATATAGCGAAATACTCTTGGGCAATTCTGCTTAAATTAGCTTGGTTTGACTTTTTTAGTCCTTTTTTCTCAATAAGAGATCAACCAGGAGCCCTTTCAGCACTCTTGAAATAATTTAACAATCTTGAGCATTGTATTTACTGCATATGAGGTTTTCACTGAGGAATAATTAGATAATGAGCAAAAAAAATGTAATTGTGTTTAGATTAGAAGTCCCAGGGGAAAATTCCTTTCATTTTGGAATAATTGAGATATCTATGGTTGAATTAAAAAAAAATCTTTTGTAAAACACAATTAATTTTATTCATGATTTTGCTCCTTTTTAACCACTTCCTGCAAAAATGAAGTGGTGAGCAACTCCTTACAGTCAAGCACTGCAGTCTGCCTTATCCTGTTGTGCAGCAAGGATGATCAATACAGCCTTTAAGAAAGCTGTGCTTCCTCTCTTTTAACTGTTCAAGTGAAATATAGTTCCTACAACGAAAAAAAATGAATGTGAACATCTTAGCTTTGCAAATGCTAAGTCTGCCTTGCTGGATATCTTCTTTCCATTTGGAAATACCTTCATTTCCACTCCTTCTTTTCAAGGGTCTGAATAGTGCGAGGGTTTGAGCAACAGTGTCCAGGTATACCCTAATTTTTTTTTTTTTTTTTTTTTTTTTGCCTCCTAAACAGTGTGAGTCCCTTTCGAATAGTAGTTTCACCAGGACTGCAGCCCAAGATAGTACCATCTCCCAGCAGATGCAGAATATGTCAGTTTTACACCCAACAGTTGGTATGGCTGCTTATTCCTGTATCCTAGAACTGCTTCTACTTGATCAAATAGTTTCCTACTGTGATACTATCAGTCTTTTTATATTTGTGTCTGGCTCCTACGATGCAATTTTGGTCTATATTTTTATTCCTAGATCCCTACCATTTTAGTTAGCTGCATAATATGGAGAGATAATTCTGCCTAACATAAAAAGTGTTACAGACTTTTGTCTGTATGTGTATATACTGATGATATTTAAATGTTTTTAGTCCTATTCTGCATACTGAATTAACAGAGACATACTCAGTATTATAGCAACACATAGCTTATCCCAAAATCTACAAAACTCTAGAGATTCTACAGAAAGTTTGACAAGCAATATGAATATTCAAGTATACATAATCATTCTCCCATTAATCTTGATGAAATTTTACAAACTGAGGTTTATATTTTAAAATCTTTTAAAAACTTCCATCTCAGATCTAATCTGATCATCTAAGTGATTTAAAAAAAAATGAAAAATAAACCTCTTCTTCATGTTTCTCTCTTCTTTTAATAATCTACAGCTTCTATAGTTTTGTTTTTTAACAAGAACAAACATTCTTCTTTTTAGGAAGCATAATTGTTTTCTTTTTAAGCAACTTGTGCTGGATTTATGTGTATTTCATTCACCATGAAAGGAAAGTGCTTCCGCACTTCACTGAAGCAAATTCACTTTGTTTACTTGTCCTATTGCCAAGAGATAGGAGTTTATCCACATTTCACATCACATGAAAAAATAATTTACCTGTTTAAAACTAAAGCTACAACTTGGAGAAATTATTGACTGCAGGAAACACAACAGGCATCAGTTGTGTTCCTCATTATGCGCAGCAAATCAGGAGATGCAAGATGTTCTTCCAAGCTATTATTACCTTAAAAATAATATATATATATAATATATAGAAATATATATATATATAAATATATATATAAAAGATACTGAGGAGTATATCCATGAATAAATGAAGTGTTTTGTACTACAAACAGAAAAAATTGTAAACCAGAATTTCATACATAGAAATAGCTGAGGAACAGCAATTGCTATACGGACCTACACTATTCCCTCCAATAGTGGGTGTGACGGGGTTTGCTTGTCTCTTTCTCTCTCGCTATATAACCAAGATCCACTGATTTAGGCAGCCCTCTATCAGGCTCTCGCAGCCTGTTGCCATCCTGCAATGCCTTCAACCGTTGACAGCAACATGAAGTTCAAGTTTTCTATCCTGGCTCTTCTTCTGGAAGCAGTCATTATTTTTATGTTTAGTTTATATGTGGAATACGACAGCAGTGATCAGGCCGAGGATGATCTATACCCATGTAAGTATTGCTGTCTAATGCTGATCTAATGTCTAATGTTAAAAGTTCTTTAAAATAATCCTAAGTAAGGTTTCTGAAAAAGGACGATATAGCTTAGCAGACTCAACTAGAGAGAATGTTTTTGACATGAGAGAATGTTTTTGGCATGAAAAGCAGTTGTTGCTTGCTCCCAACCTTCCCTTCTTATGCAAAGAGCAGGCCCTGGTGAATAAACAGCAAGAGTAGTTTGCAGAAGAACATCCTGTGACTTTCTTACACTAATGGAAGTTTGTTGTTACTCTTCTTGGATCTGATTTTGTAAAAATGTCCTGATTGGAATCCTCTTAACGATGGTCATAACACTACAGAATTCCCCTCCTGTACGCAGTGCACATGTATGTATTGCTCTTTCTGTATTATTCCAGCTGTTAGCTAGGATGTTATCCAGGATGTTATCTAGGCCACATATCCCTCAGATTCAGGTTAAGATCTATTTGATATACAAGAACTACCTTCTGCAGGTGGAATCTTGCTGTTTAGAGCTTTGGTACTCTGGGTTTCCTTAGACTCAGGCTTATCAACAAAAACGAAAGAAAGTTCCTGTCTGAAAATGAAAGAAGGTTGCACGTTTATAAGAATTAGGGCATAATTCTTTTAAACTGTCAGTTTTCTGGATTATTTTTGACAGAGGCTGTCTGAACCATGCATGGTACCATAGGTACTGGGTTTCTCATGGGAGCGCCTAAGATACGCTCTTCTAGCATTAAACAAAACCCTGGTCTTGCTCTTGCATGCAGCCCTGTTTTTCAGTTTCAGTTCTATACTTTAAAAAGAGCGCATAGAAAGGGCAGGATCCTTATCCAATTCATGGAAGAAAGGATTCTTCTTATCTAATTCTCATCTAATTCTAAAAATAAGATGTAGCTTATTGAGTTAGAGGTCATCCATAGTCTTCATCTCGCTAAGACTAGTGTCTGAGATACATGTGAAAAATTGTCCTGTCTCTGTCTCTCTCCACTTCTGCCCCTCCCCACTCACAGGCACTGTATGAGTAGGTTATACTGACACCCTACCCCAGTTGGCCACACTATTGAGCTCTTGGGAAGCTTCTGGCATGATTTTGACTCCAAGAGGCCAGCACCCTCATCTCCAGCTTGCCTTGGTATGGCTTTAGACATTGCATGGGCCACGGACTATTCACAGTAAATTGCATGGGAGAGATTACTGCTGCAGAATGGAAGAGTAGTTGTGTGTCAAGGAATGTAATTTACCCATTGGTCAGAGATGAGACCTTGGGCTGTTGTTTTTACTAGTACGGATATAAACTAAGCAAACACTCTAGATATAATGTTGGGCTTTTAGGTGCTCATCTAAGATTAAATAAGTCCTATTCACAGCAAACAAGTGGGAAATAAATAAATAAATAAACAAAAGATGCTATTTACTGATATCTGTGCTTTCACTTTTAGACTATCTTCTCGCAAAAGGCCCTGTCTACAAAGTGCACATAAAAGCATAGGATTTTCAGGAATATCTTGCCAAAAGTTAAAATTATGATAGTATAGGTGTATTGAGACACATTCTGAGTCTGGACTTCCTCTGAGCTAACAAAAAGATAGGGCCAAACAGCTTTACATGCTTTCCTCAGAAAGCCCTAGGATGTTAATTCATACCTCATTCTATGGTAGATTTAGTTGCCTCAGCTAGAATCCAACTTATATTGCCAGATCAGCAGTACAAGACCTGCTTTTGTATGCATTAAATCCCCTCGAACCATTAACCTAAGCTATTTCAGCATTTTGGATACATCCCTTAGAAAGATTTAAAAAAATTGAAAGTCATCATAGCTTTCTATCTAGACAAGGAGGCCTAAGCTGTGATCATTCCCAGGATATGGTTTTACATCGTACTTCTCTTTGGAGGATCTAAATACAGGAATGGTGAATAATGATGGAATTGGGGAAAAGGGGTGTTTAGTGGCTTTGCAAGTACTTCTAGGTGGCACCTAAGATGCAATGTTCTGTGTCTGGTTTATGCCCCATGCTCAGAAAGGTTTCTCTGCCTTTCTTGTTCTCGGTTGCAATGCTTTCTGCTTTTTCAGCAAAGTAAAATTATAGTTTAAGTGTAAACCTGAATTCCACAAGCATCTTTACATTGAGACTGACCGTCATACCTTATAGTGAAATTAATATATTGGCTTTGAGCGACCTTGGAGTATTGCGTGCATTGGCTTTGTCCAGGAGCATTTTTTCCAATCTTTCTCTTCCTGTCTTACAGAATAGAAGTGCTATATTTTATTAAAAACAGTTAGTCATTGAAACAGCTTATTGCATATTGTGCTGTTTTCTCCATTAATAGAAGTGCTATATTTTATTAAATACAATTAGTCATTGAAAATGCTTATTTCATTTTGTGTTGTTTTCTCCATCATTTGAAACCTTTCCAGATCTACTGTTCTTTAAAAAAATTGCCTAAGAGGTAGTTCAAGCACTAGGTCCATAGTTAACAAATTCAAGACCTTTGGTTTGTGAAAATTGTCCTAATATCCATGAATTAACCAAGTTTTCACTAGGACTTTTAAACTTATGTGTAAATTAGTCCAGATGGCTGCAAAACATTTATATGAATCTTGGATAGCTGTCAGGAGGCCCCAAGATTACATGTCAACAAGCCACTTGTTTCCAACAGAATTGCATTTTTGGGACGGGGATAAGATTTCCAAAAGTATCTTTCAAATAAGACACGAACATGCAGAGGCCCTGTTGATGGGTATTGATAATTAAACTACTTGGTCATCAAGGTGCTTTGGTTCATAATTAATGTTCAGAATTGCTTAAGCAGCAAAGCATCTTTTACTAATTTAGACATAATTCGTTGGATGTTTTTGTTGAGTTGCTTTGTCTGCAATGACTTAACCAGAAGATTACAAAAAAAAAAAGGAGAAAATAATACCCTGAAGTCTAACAAATTATAGGTTTCTTTGGGAGACTGCAGGAACTCTTTTCCACAGAGGTGGCTGTGTGCAAATAATGATCAGGTTGTTCCTTAGGTTTTCCTGGAAAATCCATAATCTAGATGTATTTAGAGCCTAATAAGACAAGCAGCAGGTCATTTTCAAGTGCACATCACATTTTTGTGATATAAGCTAAACTGCTGAAGTGCTAAATCTCTTTATAACTCCTTATGCTAATAGTTTATTTAACACATTAAAGCCAAACAAAAAGACTACTGTTGTGGAAGCTGCTTCTTTTATAGATTATTCCCTCTAGTTCTTTGCATCTATTTCTACTTCGATCGACTTTGCGCATTTTTCTTTGACACTATTAACAGACCTTTTATCGAATAGTCCTACAAGAGTCAGTTCAATCAAGCTGGTCATTTCTAATATGTCAAGGTGCTGATGCCACACATTACCGGGTGAAGCATCACTTGCAGAGAATTATTTTAAAAAGAGGAGAAAAGGTTTGCTAGAGATACAGTTTCCATATATCCTGCAAAACGGGGAGGGAAGAGGGAGAATCTCTGGTTACTCCTTCCGTTATTTGAGGTCTTTCTCATGTGATGCTCCACCATATTTTTGTCTTACATCTAAACTGCTGAGCACCAGGCTGCCAACAGACACCAGGGGAGCTGTAGATAGTGTCCCCATCCTCAAAATAACGGGACCCTTGGCAATATTATTGAGTACAATGTGCACTATGCTGTTTTAAATTCTTGACTGCACATAAATTTTGCTGCTAGCAGGATAAGGAAGGCCGATTAAGCATGGTTTATATCATCCCAAGATACATCTTCTCATTTTCTTGCAGTGCTCTTTAAAGCAAGCAAATAAATATGTTGAACTTTAAGCAACATGAATATTTTCATTTGACTCTGACAAAAAAAAATAGCAAACGGTATCAAAACAGAAGCAGTCCAAATGGGGGCGCTAAGTTGACTGGGTATCTCTTAAAGTAAGTAGTAAGTGAAAAAGAGAATTTTGGAAAGTAGTTCTGGAAATTGAGTGACATGGTGGAAAGCAGAGATTCCAATGGACTACAGAGGTCTCAGAAAGCCCCATCACTGGCTATTATCAAAGTCAGTAAAAACATGTGAAAAATCCTGTCTGGAGAGGAAGCAAAAGTGATGGGAATGCTGCATATTTAGACCCTAATTCTTAAAAGTTTGTAACCCTGTGTAAACATTCTTATTTGGACAGTGCCGTGTCAGACAGCAAATACAATAGGGTTTATTAGAATCTCCAGTAATTTATTATACTTTTGGGCCCTCTTTTGGCTAAAGATGGCAATGCATATAGCAAAACTAGAGGAAACACAAAAATAGCAAAACTGGCAAACACTTCAAGCCAAATACAACATTACTAGGACAATATTTTAGTTTTTCCTATATATTTACATCTCCGGGCCAATGAAAGAGAAATGTAAACAATAAATTTCTCTCTATTGAGGTTCTTACTAACAATAAAATCAGAAAAAAAAATCTTAATTACTGGACTTAGATCTGGTAGGTCTAGAGATCATTACATCATGTTAAACATTTCAGAATAGCAAAATATCTTAATATGGAAAATCATATCTATATCAAATGATAAATTCATTTTGTATTAAAAAGCCAGAAAAATTCAAACAATTTACTCATTTAAAAAAATATATTCTGATTTCTTTACCTGGGCACTTGTAATATCCTAATTGCCTTTGAGAACTAAAGAAATATTAATACTGATAATCAGTATAAACTTATACCTCCTTCAAACCCTTCTAATTGTTAAAATATGGCTAATTATTTCAACTACTGTTTTGATATTTTTTCAAGTGCCCAGGCAAAGAAATTAGAATATAGTTTTTTTAATGAGTAAATTGTTTGAATTGTTTGAATCATAGGCATGTTTTTCTTGTTGGCAAACTAGCAGGCTTCCAGACAATTACCATGTACTCTTTTGGAGTTAGGTCAGAACATTTTGGAGGTGACAATCCCAATCTGAGGGGGAAAGTTTGCTGTATGGACAGGAAGCTGTTATATTCCAGGTAGTATTCCAGAGAGAGTTCCAGGCACATTAAATTTTCCAGTATAGGTATAGAAGTAGTGATCTTTGGAGAATGGTGCAGCTAGTAATAAATCTGATACTGGGTTGCAAATTTTCAAAACATTCAATATGCAACAAGTAACTTGTCATCAAATATGGGTGAATGACAATACGAGTTTGGAATCTTTTTTTTTTTCTATTAAACCCTCTTTTGTTCCTGGCTTTCCTCTATCTATATAGACCTTGTTTACATATATTTTCCCTTTAAGTCTTTCAGGATGTCCATGTGATGATATTTGTTGGATTTGGTTTTCTGATGACCTTTCTGAAGAAATATGGATTCAGCAGTGTAGGCATCAACATGCTAATTGCTGCCTTGGGTCTGCAGTGGGGCACCCTCATGCAAGGATTTTGGCATATGAAAGGAGAGAAAATTATTATTAATACGAAAAGGTATGTGTGACATATCCAAAATTGGCCATCTACCCCTTAAGATATCAGGGGGGAAAAGCATAAAATACAACTGCTGTGAGATGTCTGGTCTCACTGAAATTTGATGGAGCATTACTGCCCAGCTCTCAGCATTCGCCAGTCTTTTACCTCTCAAGAGTCAACACTAATGCATCAGGCCAAGGAAAACAGGATAAAATTTGGGTCGTAAGCAACTGGTGGGCCATAGGGCATGTCGAGAGACCCCTTTGAATCTCTGGAGCCCTGGAACTTGCAATGCTTCCCTCACTAACACAGCACCAGGAGCTCTCCTGATGCCTCCTGCATCCAGCAGGTACAAAAATGTCTCTGCTTCACCATAAATTCAACTAGCTGCACATAAATATGGCCTAAACAGAAGCTAATTTTCCTACATTTTATCCTCAGGAAGCGGTAAGATCTCCTTGCCTAAAAAAGGAAAGGTTTGATTTAAATTTTGTCCACAAAGAGCAGAATGTATCCTAACAGTTCTAAATCTCAGTGTTAAAGCTTTATCATTTTACTAATGCAAGTTTTAGTCCATCTTATCTCCAGAAAAAAAATGATTTTCTATTTCTGATTTTTTTTGTCTTTGTTATAATTTATTTTGTTAACTTCAGCATGATAAATGCAGACTTCAGTACAGCAGCTGCTTTAATTTCATTTGGAGCCCTCCTGGGGAAGACAAGTCCAGTTCAGATGCTGATCTTGACGATTTTGGAGATCACATTATTTGCATGCAATGAATTTGTTGTTACAGAAGTATTTCAGGTACAAATATTTAAAAATAAATGTCCTCTGGTTATAACAAACAGTAACCTATATTGGGTAGTTTGCCTTTCACAGCCATCTACCTCTTCTCACATTGTATTCCCCAAACCTTTTCTCTTCCTCTTCTACAGTCCAACTTTTCCTGTTCAGATGTTTCACTACTTTATCTCACCTGAATATACTGCTTTGGTCTATATGGTACATTTGGACTGAACCACCAGTATTTCTGTTTCTCCCTACATGCACGGTGACATGATTTTAATCTCAGAGATCAGAAAGAGAACTCTTGCTCAGTATTTCTACATTCTCAAGAAGCCCTGATTTGAGCAAAAAAATGCCAATTTTAAATATATATTTGAAAAAAATATTCATGAAAGTAAGAATATCACCTAGGTATTAAAAGAAAGCATTACAGGAAATATGAATGTATATGTCTAGGAAAGCTAAAAGTGTACGGGTGTCCATATCTAAAGATCCTGGTATCTGTTCCACTGATTTTGCTTTTGATTACAGAAATCTCAGAAAAATCTCCCATTGATCTTAAACTATCCTATTTTCCCTTGTATCTCTCTTAGTAAATAAGTAAATACTATTCTTAGAGTATAGTCAAGCCTAATCAAGGAATGTTGCATTTTAAACTAGAGAAGCACTTGAGTAATTAAAAAGTTTTAATGATTTTCAAATTTGTTCCACTTTTTACTATATTCTCTCATAAAATCCACAATGATCCTTCGCCAGTGATCACTAATTGTGCCTAATCCTATTAAACAAGAGTCATGAAACATTTTGAAGACCACACAAGAAAAAATTTTCAGTAAAAAAGTGTTTCATATAAATTCTGATTTGTTGTAGCATATGCATTCTTATTAATGAAAAGTTTCACCTTGTTAACTATCACCTTGTGTTATCTTCATTCTGCTCTCCAGGATAGAAAATAAACTACCAGAGTTAGCCAGACTTCTCATTAACCAGATCCTCACCTTTCCTCTATTTAAAAGTTGTGGTATTGTTTTGGATCCCTGTTGCAGGCCACAGATGTTGGAGCCTCAATGACCATCCATGCTTTTGGAGCTTATTTTGGTTTGGCTGTAGCTTTAGTCTTGTATCGTCCTGGCTTGAAAAACAAGCATGAAAATGAAGAGTCAACCTACCACTCTGATATATTTGCCATGATTGGTAAGTACAAGAAGCACAAAGAAGTAATAGTTCCCTCTGGTTAGTTGTCCATCTTTTTTCTTTCAGTTTGTTTTTAATATTGCCTATTTATACCCTGCATCCATTTTTTCTGCATACAGTCCTACAGTCATTTTCTTTTTTGTTTGACACGTGCACCAAGTTTTCAGAGAAAATCATATTTTTACATTTTTTCTTTGGATAGAAAGAGTAAATATTAAATAAATAAAAATATCAATATCAAATAAAACATACCTTTTTACTATGCATGGGTGGGGAGTCCCTTCTTGTGACTTCTACTACAAACAGGATCCCCATAGAATTTGGCATATTCAACTGTGTCTTATCCTTCTAATAAATGTACAAAATGTATGGTTTATGAAAAGGACATACATTTTTTCTCACTGAGACTCTATGAGTCCACAGACCAATATATCAGCTAAAACGATCAGTTATATCAATAGGTGATAAAGGATTTTGTATGTGAACTGTCTTGCAGCAGGACATCCTGTTCTGCCATCAGTTTTACAGAGATTTTGAGCTCTGGAACTGAGGTCTTGGTGGAACACAGCGAGGGTATCTTAAGATATCTTAAAGTAAGATTTGACAGAGAACATGTGTCAGAATCCTAGATGCTAGAATCAAAAGTTCTGCGTAATCTGCTATTTCTGCTAGGATTTTGTTTATTTCATACTGACAATCTTCCTGACTTCCTATAGATAGTTATTTTGCATTGAATGTTTCACACTAAAATAGCCCTTGTAGCTGAACAGTCTTTGTTTGTTTTTGTCTTGTATTCATCCAGGCACTCTATTCCTTTGGCTGTTTTGGCCCAGTTTTAACTCTGCTATTGCAATTGACCCAGGCCACCGGACTATAGCAATTGTCAACACTTACTTCTCCCTTGCTGCATGTACCGTTGTAACATATGCCCTCTCCAGCCTCGTGGATGAGAGAGGCAAATTTAGTATGGTAAGAGTCATGCCAAACCCTCCGTTAAATTGAGTCAACCCTATACAGTAAAGAAAATTCTGTAGGTAACCAACATCTATGAGCTATTTGGAGCCTTTCCTCCCATTGTAGGCAAAATTAGCACTAATATGCTTCTAAAAAGTGCAATGTCAGATTGGACCATGAGTCATCTCTCCTTGCGCATGCTATCTTAGTGGGATCAGCTCATCTGGAAAATCCAATGCTCTCAGACATTATAGTGATGCTTCTGCTCCCTTGCTCTTGCTTGCTCACACCAGCTGTGGACAAGAGCCATAGGCACATTACTCAGGTGGGCTTTGGGGTCTTATTCCAGATAAATTCTTACATGAATTATTATACTGAAATAGCTAAAATAACTCTCCGAAGACACTGACCAGTGGCCTGACAGTCTCAGAGTTCAGCTGCGCAGCAGACAAAGTCAAATGACTTTGGAGGTGGCAGGATTCCATGCCTTCATCTCCTTGATCTAAAATCCATGTTTTCACTTTTCCAGATGTTGCAGAGCTCATTTAAGCCCAACATAAGGCACTCCAACTTAATGAATTTTCAGATTTTTTTTTGTGGGATGTTGATGTTATTGACTCAGCCAGGTTTAGCAGGAGTCTAGATGAATTTCAGGAACTTCACAAAGAAAGGACAGGGATTTTGCTGTCAGAAGCCAGGATGGAGGACAAGCCCATAGCAGACCCAAGCTAAACTGTCTAGAGTATTTTGAACAAAAGCCATAAATACGTAATCTGGAGGTACATTTTAAATTCGTATTCAACATTCATTGGACAATTCCTATCTAACAACAACAACAACAACAAACGCAAGCACATCTTACAAGTCATTCAGACCTCCCACCACTAAAGTATCTATGCCACGTGTATTATCTTCACTGCTGTTATACCCTGTGCAGGTTCTTATTCAAAATGCCACCCTGGCAGGAGGAGTAGCAATAGGTACCTGCGCTGACATGTCAATCTACCCTTTTGCTGCCATGTGCGTTGGGAGCTTTGCTGCGATCATCTCTGTCCTTGGGTTCAAGTTCTTGACTGTAAGTATCCGGGACCAGCCTCGACTCTCATTAATTTTATCACTTCATTGACTTGGTTTACTACAAAGGAATGTTAGTAATTGTCTTATTATGCACACACAGAGTCTGCACATACTCGTTAACTTATTTTGAAATCAATATGATTTAAATATATGCCACAGAACCATCTGGAATATATCATCTAGATAAAATGTAGACAAATCCTGTAGATATTAGAGTTCACTGAACCTGGGATTTCAGTCTTGAGGAACTGGCAGAATTTTAGTCCAAGGTCCATGTTTCCCTAAGAATTTCTGTCAGAAGAACTGTACTTCAGATTAATACTGAAACAGTATTAATTAAATGTCAATGTTTTAAGGTTTCTAAATAAATCTGTAATGGAAAATAATTTTGAAGTGAAAGTGTTTCATATACAAAATGTCAAAGCAAAATGTTCTCACTAAATTTTGGTGCCTTTTGGTAGTGCTGCTTGCTTTGATTTCAACAAACTGGCATTTCCTGACAGAGAAACATTTTGGAAGAAAATAAGAGCCTAGTAGACTCATAACCAGAATGTCTATATTAGCATTATTACAGTGTCTGAAAACACCAGGAGCATCACAGAACTACCATGTTTTGTACCATTATACTTACAAATGCATATTGCATATTTGTGCTATTATGCTCAGCTACATAGCTTCCTCCATGTACCTAGTTTCGTAACAAAGGAGAAGATAGAAGATTTCATAGCCAAATTTTACCTATATGAAGCACATTTAACTTGTTATTCTCTCTTTATTTCTTTTGCCTATTGTTGTACAGACAATGGAAGACTACAACTTCACCATTAACTTTGTGCTCCCTTTTATTTCAGCCTTTTATGGCCTCCAAGCTGCATATTCAAGACACTTGTGGAGTCCATAATTTACATGGTTTACCTGGAATCCTGGGAGCTTTTGCAGGCATCGTTGCAACTTCAGTGAGAAATGAAGGAAGGTAAGTTACAGAGAGAAGAGAGAAAGAAGTTTCCTTTAGGGAAGGCTTTTTTTTCCTTAGATCTAAATAACGATTTATTTTCACAAAGTGTACCTTTGGTTTGATCTCAGACATGGCGTTCTGGTTAAATACAACTCTTCTTGATATCCTGCCTTTAATACACTGTTTGTATGCTAAGTTTGTTCCAAATTAACAGCTCAGGTAAAAAATAAAAAATCATAAAAAGCAACAACTCACAGCACAGTGCATCAAAAACAATAGAATCATTATCATGATTCTACAATTACACTGCTGACAGCTGTAAGATATCCAAGAAAAAAATCAATTGGCAAATTGATTTTTACAAAGTTTTATGAATTCTTTTACGACAAAAACTACAAGAAGACGAAATAGTGGTCTTTTTCACAAAGGGGAATATTCCCAGAAGACTTCTAAGATACTAATAACCTTTTCAAAGACTTATGCTGAGTTTTAGTCTAAAATAAGACTGAAATAAGACCAATCATCTCACGTGATTTATGCCTTGGCCACAGCAATGATGGGATGGCCATCCTGTCCAGCAGAGAACAAACACGAAATGAGATGTAAGACAAAAGTTTAGGCTCAGAGTGTCACAGTTTTTGTTTTTCTGTCCTTTTCAGGGCTGCTGTCCACTTCACTCCTCTCATGCAGGCTGCTGGCCTGGGCAGCACGATCGTAATTGCAGTGGCAGGTGGATTATTCACAGGTCAGTACTCTAAACCACTTAAACATAAAATGGACTTCAGTTGAGGATTCCTTACTCTAATGTAGGACTTGTCAGGTACTCTGGTATATGTAAATGCCACTGATCTCCGATAAACCTGTACTGTGTAGCTGATAAATATGATATTTAAAGGCTGATAACTCAAATATGTTTGGACAGATTGCTTGAGGACATAGCCCACATCACAGCATCATTCCCAGGAGAAAAAAAAAAGGTGGATATTTTTCAAAACAAAATTTAATTTTTAACAAAAAAAAAAAAAAAAAAAAAAAAAGGCCAGGATGAAATCTGGGAAGGATTAGTGTAATTAAAACCAAGCCTTCATCAGTGTCAACATGCAGGAACCTAAATCACCTGCACCACCTCCACCAATGAGAGATGTGATGTCCCAGGAGGACTGGACATTTCTGTAGGCCAGAAAACAAGGCAAAGAACTTAAATGACTTTCCAGGACACATACAAGAAACATCTTTTGGAGCATATTGGCTATTTTTTAACCTCAAACCCCTTTCCCTGCAGGTTGCATTCTAAAGTTGCCTTTCTTGGGACAAGCATCTGATGAAAATTGCTTTGATGACTCTGTTTATTGGGAGGTAAGATATAATCTATAGTTGGAAAATGATCCTCTTAGAAAAGGTTTGATTTTGTTACGTAGGGAGATGTATAGTATACTAAAGTCCTCTACAGGGTTTTGCAGAAACACAGTGTGACTCTTTAAAATAGAAAGGATCACTTGCACACAGGAACTTGAAACTTTTGCTTTGCCTCAGGCTTTGACTTTACCAAGGCCTTTTTGGACTTCTTACCTTTTCATGTCTTTTACTTCAGACTGGCCTTGAGTAAAAAAAAAAAAAAAAAGAAAGGAAAATGGAAATAAAATACAACTGATTGATCGAGACTAGAAATATTTTTAACTCCCTTTTAATTGCTTCCTCTTCAAGTTCCTTCTTCCTTATTGATGTTTAGGAATATATTTGGCAATATTCTTGGCTACTTTTCTAGTGTCATCTAGGATGTCCTAGCTAAGCAAATTTAGAGTACATATTCAGTATTTATTGGGGCAGTCTCCTTTGAGCAGAATCTCTCCAGCTTCCTGAGTGCTCTGACCACTTTAGATATGTTCAGAAGAAGACGTGCCTCCTGGAATTACCAGTTTATGCATGAAGATCCAGATGGGGATGAGAACCAACTACATCTGAAATAGTCCTCTATACTCAAAGAAATATAGTGCTAGATGGCAGTTCATTGGAATAATTTTAGACCTATATTTGGGTCAGATGAATTAGGACCTTAAAAGTCCATATACCCTCTACTGATTATGATGGACTCTTCACTGCCTATCTCAAATTTGGAGCTTCATGCTGCAGACATCCAGATTTGATCAGTCCCACAGATGTGTCTGAGTTAGATGACTACAATTGAGTGCACAAACTCAGACGTACGTGTCCTCTTGACTAACCTAACCTGACACAGTTCTGTTTGTAGGTTTCTTGCATCTTTCTTCAGTATAGACTGGCAATATATTCTTAAATTAGGCAGTCTCAAGTTTGTCTTTTAAGCTAGGAAAGCTCAAAAAAGACAATCTTAAAAAATAATAATAATAATTAAAAAAAGTAGTATATAAATTCCATATAAATAAAACATTGTGAACCAAAAGAGAATTTTCCAATTTTCTCATGAGTAAACCTCTGGCAAAAAGGATTAAATTTGGTTTTTGGTCAGAGAAAGGTTGTGGTCTAAGGGGAATTTGCAAACCTAAAAGGGGCCTTTTAATGACATTTGTGCAAATCACTAGCTGCTTGATCTTGAGTCACAAGCATTACAGCAAGACTTGAAACAAGCTGCTTTATATGCATGCTGAAAAACGGCAGGAAAAAGAACATTTTGTAGTGTGACTGAAGAATTCACAGCATTTGAATGACTGAATTACCCTTCTGTTCACCAGTGACAACAGTACGGTGGTGCTCAGTCAAAGGTCCTATAGAATCAGTAGAAGTACTCATAGAAATAAGTGAACTTTAATATGAAAGGAGGGGTTGTATTTGGTATACAACTTCCTTTGAGTTTCTTTAGAGATAGACACCTTCTTTCCTCAGAGTTCCTCAAAAGCCCAGATAGGACTTTTGCACACTGGATTCTAGAGTAAATGTTAAGGTATTAATGTTAAGGTATCGGGGTATTCGGAACACCCTGAATTTATTCTTTAGAGTTCAGAATTGCTGGTCGATGTAAGTCTGGATTATTGTTAATATATAATACATATACAGAGAATGACCTTATCAGTGCACATTAATATCCTCTTAGGACAAAATGAGTTCTTTATGTCATTCATTGAACTCTTCTTTGGTTTTCATGGCAGGTTCCAGAAGAGATGAATCTACCTGAGATTCACACTAACAGCCATGATGAGCACAGATCTGCAACCGTGATGTAGGAAAAAAAACAAAACAACAACAACAAAAAAAACAAAACTGAGTATCATCATCATTTGATCACTCCTGATTTTCAAAAACAAGCTATAGATAGCTACATTTTTGTAGTATAAAACAAATTTTATTTTAGAATATGTTGCTATTATACTAAGCTCGATTGAAATAATTGGCTCCTTTCAATATATCCCCTCATCAAAAATGAGAAAAAGAACATGAATTGTTCTAGAAGAAAGTTTTCTGTGTGTTACCATTTGTCATCACTGAAACAATATAGCCATTGAAATAATCTGCGTGTTTCAAGCCTTTACAGGATATACCATATTTAAATGCAAAATTACTGAGTAAGAGCGATATCTTTTAACTATTTAGGGGTAATTAAGCAGATGATAATGAATGAATGGTTGATATTTTTTATTTGGATTTTAATAAGGTTTTCACCAGAGCATCCCAGATTAACCTTTTAAGAAAGTATGTTGTCATTTTGCTCGATGGGAAAAAATCTACCATAAATCAAAGAAAGATTAAATAATAGGAAGCAAAATGTTAAGATAATTTGAACTGTAAAGCATGAAATATAATGATCGAGGAAATATGCTAAGTTGCAATACAAGATTTTTGTTAATATATGTATTTAAAAGAAGAAGAAAGTGACTGGTGACAAATTAGTGCAGAATTAATAAAGCTATTTCAAAGACAGGATAAAGGAGCTAAAAAAAAAAAAAAAGTGATTACACAGTACTGCCTTGCTAAAGCCAACATTGATAAGTAGAAAATAGAGCTGTTAATGTCCATGGATAGAACCTGAGCAAAATGCTAGCTCCAAAAAAATGTGTGTGTGATTACACACAGGTCAGAAAGCAGCTATGTTCAAACTGCAGAAGACTTCAGAGAGAACATCTGGGTGGCAACTCTCTATATTCAAAATCATGGTCTCCTAACTGACAAAGCAGAAACAGAAAATTGAAGCTAAATCAAGGTAGATGATTAATCCCACCCATATAAAAGTGACCTGTTAAGCAAGATAAAAACTGAGGAAACTGAAGGAGTTCTCTGAGGTAACAGTAAATGGAATCTCAGTCATGCATCTATGCATACCTAAATGGTGTTCTCCATCAAGACTCAATGGATAAGAGCTGAAAAACTAAGAAAAGGGTTGTAGGGCCTCTAGGCTTTATTCATACCTACAAAGCTACCACTAGGGTCTCTGGAGGACAAGCTACAGTTAATGAACTTTCAAGACTTTTGTATTGGCATTTTATTTCAAGTATTACTTACCACATTTAAGGAGAAACCGCATCTCAAATGAAATAGCAAAGGATTATTTTTTTCTGTTCTGTTACCATATTTTTCCTTGAGAAACTTAAGAAGGATACTAGACAAGTCTATTTCTTATGACATTTAAGCAGTGTACTGCTTTGTATGTCAGATTTATATCTATGATTGTCATGATTATTGTAGCGCACTTTGCACTAAGAAGTTTTTTGCAAGGACTGTTAGCTACTTTATTAGTTGGAAAAAATCTGTTTATCCTTTCAAAGACCTCACACTTATTTCTTTGGTAAAAATGGAGAAGGGATTTGACAACGTTAATATTGAATATGTAGATTGTATACGCATTTTTGTATAATTTGCAGAGGATCGAAATACTTGAAAAACAGGCTCCATATGTAGAAAGACTGTAAAAATCTTATTCCTCAAAGTCCTACTTTCAAATTGTCTGCCATATACCTGCACCACTGGGGGGTAATTTCAGTGACTGTTGTTCAATGCAGTAGATTATTTGTATATGTGAGAAGGCACTGCATACTGTGAATAAATAAATGATGCTCTGAATAGTTATATATATAATGGAAAAAATTAAGTGTTTTGCTATTCTGCCTTATATTGTTTCTAAAGTAACCTAGGACCTTGTCCACCAAGTACTGATTCTTTTCTCCAAAAGCTGCTGCTCCAAGAAATTAGTTCTTTGAGCTCCCTCAAAAAAACTGAAGGAGCAGTTCTTCTACAGGGAGATTTATTCCACCTAAACTATAGGTCATTTAGAGATGAGTCTTCATTTATTTATTAATTTATCTGACAAAGAAAGATCTTACATGGCTAAAGCCTAGAAAAGAGACCATGAAGCAGTCTTTGGGCCAGGGTACTGAACAGATCACAGAGACTCACAACACAAGACTTTCTTCTCCCTCTCCTCCAAGGTAGACCATGATTCCTTATTGAAGTTATTGAAGAGTACTGTCATAAAGCATTAGGAAGTATGATTTGACATATGGGTTCAGAAGGAAGGTTGTGGCCCAGTGGAAGAGGATTCCACTCATGGTTGTGTCTCATCAAAATACTCAGCCAAGCTGTTGAATTGTGACACCGTCACTGTTCCTCCATATCAAAGATCTTCCAAATGACACAAATTTGCACTTCTAGCCTGAGTCAAAATTTTAGGTGGTTTTAGCCGGGGAAGGTCTTCTCTGCACACAAAAGTACTCAGAAAATCTCTTCACACACAGTTGCTCCCATTGTAGCTTGGCTTCTACCCAAACTAAAGACCAACTTATTAGCGCAATGCCCAGCACTTGTTCCTTGCTGAAACAGCCTGTTCAATATGTTTAAAACCTGCCACAGAGGTTGTATCTGTCCTATTAACATCAACAGGAAACAAGATACATACTCTTGACTTGACAGCAGATATCCAGTAGCATCATCAATGAATGGATGTCAACACACTGCTTTTTTCCCCTCTAGGACCAGGTTCCTGCACCAAAAATGCTGGTCCTGGCCTATCTGAAAATCTAGGATGATTTGAAAAAAAATTGAGCTCATGTTCCAGTGCCTTGGCACAGCTCACCTTATTACAAGGGATGTAGGGGACAAAGACAATATGTCCAGATCTCATACAATTCCATAAAGTTTGAATGATGGCCAGACCACTGATTCCTGCACTTCTGCGCAATTTTTCCTGGTTCATTTTACGTAAGGAGAACTGGGAAATTTAAAAGAGTTGCTCTTGATCTACTAAGTTTGCTACTGAGATGATGCAGGACCAGACATTTTTTACATGCTGCTAAAAGAATGCAT
>JAWLRI010000055.1:62890-110463 GCA_034781795.1 Crypturellus tataupa | reverse complement strand
AGAGGTCCTGTTAATTCATAAAAAGAGAACTTTATCACTATTGAGATGAGTGGGAATCTGCATTATACTGTAATACAATACTGTGACCAAATATTTCTTCCTGTCCCTTTAATATGTAATGCTTGTAACATTTTGTAACCCCATTGTATTACCGCGTAGATTGAGAATTGAGTGGAATTGACCCACTGCTTAATTCCTCACTAAAGACAACAGAGTATAGACCAAAAGGGTGTTTTTTTAAGTATTTATTTCATTATTACTTAATGAGATTACAAAGCTAAGAGATTGTTATGGTGTAACTGATCTTGAAATCAAAGCAAGACTTTGCTATGGATGGCATAGCTAAAGCACTAGCTTGGGTCTCCACTGACCCAGGTTCAATGCTTTGCATTATGTCTTTCTGTGTGATCTTGGTTAAGGTGGGTTGGGTCAGACCTAAAGGACTGAGGATTAAGATTTAGCAAAAAAAAAAAAAAGTGATCTTGATCCATTACCTTGATCACAAAGGAGATACAGTGAAGAAAGGATTTTTTTTTGCTGTACTGGATATTGAAAGACTTCTCTATTAAAGAATTTTTTTTTTTATTTTAATTCAGTTTTATTTTTTAAATTATTTTAAAATTAATCTTGCAATTTTCTCTGCTTCATAGTTTCACAGACTAATGTCTTCTAAGTCTTCCTAGGGAAAGAAGAGGCCTGAGAACTGACACCAGAGCCCCAGATGGGTTTAGAAATGTCCACGGATTTTGTTTTAGATAGTTGAGGAATTAGCTATAAAGGTTATATAGAAGGCATAATTCTTTGATCAGGGCAGTACAAAGGAAATAGCAAGTACAGCTATTACCCTTACATCCATTTCTAAGTCTTTTGGACTTGCCATGAGCAGAGAAGTCACAAGCAATTACTGTGTTAGACTTTAGGCTTGAACTGGATTCTTCTGTCTGATTTCAGATGTAACTTGATTTAAGTGTTACCAAATAATTCTATAGCGCACAAATCGAGTACAGAGTTATAAGCGAGGTTTAGATAAGAAATGAAAAGGTGTATGAATCATTCTAAAAAAGGAGCAAGGAAGAAACCGGGCATTCATGCTTTTCAGCATCGTTACAGATGGCATATTTGTCTCCACAACATTGCCCTGTGCCGGAAAGCCCTGACTATGTAATTTCTTAGCTAAAGTGGTAGCCACGAGCCTACTGTAACCCTTCCTTCGATGCTCTGGAAGGGTATAAGCGTGAATCATGGTGGCAAACTGGTCTGTCAGGCTCCAGGAGAGGGGACACCCCTTGTCATCCAAGATACAGACACTGGGGAAGCAGCAAATGAGGTTTGCAAGGTACCGGTGACACCTTGGATTGCCTCCCCGCGACCAGGTTTCATTGAGCAGGCTGGCATGGGAGATGTCCAGAGAAGACACTGTTAATTTAGGGTCCATCCTAAGAAACAATAGAGTAAATGTATTAGGCAGAAACTGTTCCTAATATTCTCCAAGCAACTGCACTAGATTTAAAGGTACATTCTACAGTTTACTGATAGATTTCCAGGCCCTTATCAGAAAAGGGAACCAAAGGCAATTGAGTTCCTTCGGCTGGAGGTCTGAGAATCACTGGGCAGGGGAGGGCCTCTCTAAATTTCCCAGGCAAATAATTGGCAATTTATCTTCCAGTCCTACTAACAACGTAAGAACTCCCTGTTTTGAACTCCTTCCTGGAACATTTGTAAATTGCATTATTTCTTTTGAATAAAATGTTTTCTGCACTATTCAACTCCAGACTTTTTTATGTCTTTGCAAATGTAAAATCCTAAGTACATATGACATACTCCTGGGGGGTTTTAATCCTTGCAGGAAGAGCAGACAACCTGTTAAGGAAGGCAAGTAGCCTAAGTGTCATCCTAGTTACCACAGGAGAGTGGAAGGGATTTGATTTCTACTCTCTCAGCCTCCCAGACTGGCGGATTCTCTCTGGTTTACAAGAAAATAAGAAAATTCTGTATTAGAAAACACAGAAGTCCTTCAAACAATTCCGTAAAGCCCTGTACTGAAACTCTGCAAGAATCCGAGATCCATCTAGGAAACCTAATGAGCTTCAACACAGGAAACTCAAATAAGATGGAAAGGGAGCCTCTGGAAGCTATTCATTTGTCAAGAGAAAGCCCCGCAGTCTTCCTGTTATTTTGATACAAAAGTACTTGCTCTAAATATCATAAAATTTATCAACATGATTATACATACTGAAATCTGATATCTGGCAGTGTATCCAGATCTGAATGGATAACTGTCCTGAAAGAGGATATTTCCACATTTACTTCCTTAGTTAGAGCCATAGTTCTAGATACTTCACATATTCCATCCTGGAGCCCTATGCATATAAAAAAATATATATATATACACCTTTAAATATACACCTTTAAAAGAAAGCATATATTGAAAATAAAAGCTCAAGATTACACCTTTTATGGAATTATGTAAGTATACGAGAGCTCCAAACTTACGACTCTCCACACTCTGGCCATAGCTTTGTTTAACTAAAGATCAGAAGCTGCCACGCTATTCATCTAATCTGAACCCCCAACACACACAGACACTGTCCCTGTGACCTCCTCATCTAACTCTTGTATCAGTTAGAACCTTAGTAAGTTAGACCTAATACAAAAATTTCACGTCAGAGAATTCATCTATTACATAGGCAAGTTTGTCTTTTTACTAATTAGTATCCTTTGCTACTAAAATTTTCAGTCTTGTTTCCCATTTTGATTTTGTTTAGCCTTAGCTTCCAACCACTGACTTTCAAAGGACCTCTAATTACCGCAGTCACAATCACTACTGCTCGGTCTACAGAATCCTGTGACCAAAAGAGAAAAAAAGAAAGAAAAAAAAAAAAAATAATCTTAGAGCAAAGAAATAATTGAAGAAAACTTTTATATAAAAGTAAAATGACAGGATCCACACTGCCTTAAGACTCTTTAAACCACCTACTTCATCTATTCTGTTTTTTTAAATAAATTAGAGCTCTGCTATACCTTGTATCTGAAAAATTTGCCCCCAGTTAATAGTATTTGTGTGTTCCAGTAGCTCCTTGTAAGCTTGCAGCTCCTTGTAGAAAACTGCATGTGCATTGGTGTAATGGTCAAGGTCATCCATGTCACCCTGGAGAGAAAAAAAAACATAAAGGAATTACAAATTCTCCTCCTCTTCCCTGCGTTTTTCCCATTGGAACCAAGACTCACAAAAATCCATCCCCACAAATCCAACAAGTAGAGATTGAGAGAGGTTTTTTTAGGATAGTTTTTGGTATTCTCAGCAGGGACTCTCAAGCAAGAGAGCTATTTATTTATAGAGCTTTGCTCTAGAGTTTTACTATTGCTGTCAAAGCTGAGAAGCTTTGTTGGATCCGCATCTCAGGAACAAAGATAAAACACCTCAACTGACCTCCCTCTGTGGCCGGGTGATAACAGCTTGGAAGTCTGGCCACTTGTCCACCACAACCTCCTTCCTGAAGGGATTCCCTCGGTTGATATTCATCACAGCTCCATAAACCTGCAGGATAAGGAGACAAAGGAAGAAAGGCAGCTTGAGACACATCAATGGGGTATCTGTCACTTCTCCTTATAAACCAAGGACTGAATCAGGAACACAGAGTTGAAAGTACACATTCAGATTCCCAATTGGAGGTACACATATGCCATAGATGCATACCTACACATAGATCTATAAGGCATATTACTGGGCAAATAAACCATTTTCCAATTATAGTAACTCTGGTTGCTTTGAAAAGGGGAATAGTTGGTTTGCTTCACTCTTAAGTGTGTGGAAGTGGTTTAGTAAGCAGAACCAAACATATCTCAGATGTAGTCTTCAGCCAGTGCACAAGAACCACAATCATCTGCCCATAGCTTTAATTCCCTGACAAATATCCTGATTCATGGGTAAAACACCATTAGAAAGACTAGCAATTTTGTGCTACCTTGAGGGACTCAGGAAAACTCCACATTAACATTTTCTCCAGCATCTGCAGTTTAGTGGAAGAGTTCAGCACCAGCATATTTCCTGCAGACCTGCTTGGGAAATACAGGTAAGATGTGAAGAGTCATGTTTAAAAAAAAAAAAAAAAAAAAAAAAAGGTGGGAACTGGGTGATATAACTGACAGCTTCATAAAATACAGTAACTCCTACAGGTCCCCCCTTTCACCATTTTCCTATGGAGAGCTTTGGAGGATAAATATATTTTTTATTTTTCAACAGACAGATGTGCAGAACTCAGTGAGATGGGATGGTGTTTGGCAACATTAGCCAGGCAGCTTACATAGAGATTCACAAAGAAGTCTTTCTAACATCTGACAAGAAAACACATTAACCTTTGCTGGTGAATGTCATAAGAAATAAGTGTCATAGGTAGACTGTTAACACTAAAGTCTTTAAGCCTATATATGGCTAAACTCTCTTACTAACTACTAATGAACAATTGCCCAGAAATATCACATCCAGTATTTTATTCCTCCAATCTATACCAATCTACATTAAAAAATCCCTTTGCTGCAGCTCGTTATATAATCTACCACATCTTACAATATTTTACCTTTCGAAGTATAACCTTATTGTAGCCATCAAGCTACCTTCAGTCTTCACCTAATAAAGATCTTGAAATTAATAATCTTAAGCTTGTAGTTGGAACAGCAAATCCTGTAACAAAGGGTTCTGTGGTGATCCATCCCCAAACCCTGTTTGTCTATTAGACACACAAATGCTTCAAAGGGATTAATCCAACAGATGAATAACTAATTCAGACAAAAAAACAATCAAGTTTGGTGTTAATCAACATGATTTTCCTTTGATTTTGTAGGAAATGAGTACTAATTGCTATAAATATACAAGGATCTTGACATGGATGACAAAAATCACAATACCTGTGAGCCTTGGAGCCGATCTTCTGCCACAAATGAATCACGGAGTCTTCGGGAGATCAGTGTGCTGTGGTTGATCTGTTACCTACAGAAAAAGGTTTCTATGGACTTAAATACAAACGGATTTACCTGCCTTTCTTCTAAGATTATATTCCACTTTTTTTTTTTTTTTTTTGGTGCATGCTTCAGGCTGAACATATTTCAAGTCAGTCCAGTTTCCAAATGACAGGCGTTTAACAGGAAAATAACTAACAATCAACAGTAATTGGGTTTCTTGCTGGGGTCCTTACTGAGTATGCCACAGTATTTAGCAACACAGGTGTACTGGCAATTTGCTCCTGGCCAATCAATGCTAAGGAATATTAACAACGTAATGAAGCTTACATTGTTACACAAACATACTTGTGCCTTACACAGGAAAACATCTTTCAAGATCAATGAGGTCTATTGTGAGCTCTTTCCTAGTTTGCCATTTCGTTTCACATGCGCTCAAATAACATGCAGGCAGCAACATCCCACCTTGACTTGAGTCCATGCCCAGGCTCTGCAGAGAGATTCCAATGCAGAGAGGCTCACTGGAATGCCTGCATGCACACACTGAAATAGAAGTAGTGGTTGTGCAGGCTATACCTCAGTCCCAATCCTAATGCCTTTAAGCCCTGCAGGGAGGATTTTTCCCCTCACTCTTCACTGATGCTTGGCTCTTGAGGAGATACCCAAGTCCTTTTGCAGCAATTTGCTCTCCTAAATCAAGTACCTGAGAAACCTGTGTGACAAAGAAGACATTGCACATCACTGCTTCAAAAGGATTCTTCCATGTCACAAAAGAGCAGTGTTCATGTGCATCTATAACTAAAGACAATGCTGATGTGTTTGAGTGTATGGTTACTTTCACAGAAGGATGCTTCTTGCAGTTCTATGCCTAGAAATAGATTTAGAGTGAAAATAAATATTCCACCAATTGATCACTTACCTTATTACCTGATCAGTCTTTTAGCTCGTACTTCCAAAACGTAATGATGAGCTTGAAGTTACAAGAAAATGCATGCACTTGACTTCTGCACAAGCAACGACACAACAGCAGAGAAAAAACTGACACTGAAAACATAGTTGTATTGTTCTCAAGTGGTGCATTTTTCCTAAAAGCTTTATTGTTTATTTCTTTTGGGGAGCACAGAAATCAAAGCAAGAGTCAACCACACCTCCTAAGGAGGAGGGGCTCCATAAGCAGAGTTAATTCAGTGTTAGAGCTCTGTACTTTTGTACAAGCCACTTAATAAGAGCCTTTAATTTTTCATTGGGAAGTTAATCTCTCTGCATTGGTATCAATCAATGATCTGCTTTGTACATACTTATCTTTCTTCTTCAGGGGTCAAATTTACGCTCAGTACTAAGCTCCATGCCATGAGGAATTAGAACCTGAAGTAAACTGAGACATACTGAGACATATGCTGCCCCAGAGGAAATCAACCTAACAAAGCAGCCACAGGTATTGTTTTGGGGCAGCAGAATTGCAGCCCTGTTGGCCCCTTGCCTGACTCTTTGTTCATTCCTGTTAGACTCCTTCGATGATACAAAGATCAAGATCTAATCAAGCAGGAACAACTGCAAAGCTTTCTGATTACAGTCTTTCTAGTGGGAAGGTAAGAAATGCTACTGATACAAACAATAATTCATTTGAGCTCAGTATCTTGTCCTTCAGAATATCATCATATATGATGAAAAATTCAGGGACTTCCTGTATCAATACTACTTTCTAACCATTTAATAGTCACAGATAGATATACCCATCATAAACTTGTCTGCTGCTTTTTCATACCCATTTGTCCTGATTCAAAACATAGCAACTCATCTCTCAGAGGGATTTAGAGATAATTATCTTGTGCCTCATTAAAGGTACCAGCAGTTTGTAAACAAATGCCCAAATGTTTTCTTGGCAAGTCAACATTAAAAACACTGCTAAGTTTTCCAAATGATAATTCAGCTAGGCAAAGTGCTATATAATAACTGGATCCTTTAATAGAGAAATTCTACTGCTGACAAGCAACTGCACAAGGAAGGTGTATAGTTAGCTTCATTTTCTGAGGCTGAAGGCAATTAATGAAATATGGAGTACACAACTGAGATATTTATTAAGAAAATTTTGCTGCGTAATGTTCTCATCTGCTTTTCCCAGCCACAGGAGTAAATCAGTAATAAATACATTTTCATCTTACTGCTTAAAACAAGGTAAGAAAACCTCTAGAGTTGATAAAATAACTCAGTCTCCTGCAGTACAGGTCTTTGTATTAAAAAAAGGTAATGAAGCTGGAAAGGGGATTTGCAACTCTGCATTAGAGTAAAGAGTAACTTTACTAGGTGCTTCAAGTTTAAAGAGGATTTAAAACTGAAATATGTTAATTTCACAAGAAGCACTGCATTTTCTCATTCGACATTGCCCGAGCCTATAAAAAGTGCAAATAAACTTCCTTTCCTCTAAGAAAATACGTATCTCCATTAGAAGAGGTCCTCACTGGTCAAAAAATTTCCTGACAGAGTACCTAAATCACGAGAGTCTTCAAAAGCATTTACATGACAATATAGTACAGAATACTGGCAGAGGTTATCTTGCTTCAAAGCAGTCGCCATATATTTTGGTCTCTCAAATGAAGTCCACCTTTTCATACATCTTTTCAATGAGGGTTAACATGTTCTTCATGTTAGCTGACTGCTGAATCATGCTCATATCCTTTAGAAGATCATTCTTGTTTTTTATCTTCTTCAAAATTTCTTTCTAAAGAAAGAAAAAAAAATATTAAGAGACAATAAGCTGACTTATTTTACTGACTCCAATAGGAATTTCACTCTATCAGGCTAATAAAGTGTAGTTGTTTAAGTTTAGAGTGGGATTAAAGATGCAAATTTCTTTCTGGAGCTACCTTGTGGTTTATTTCAGAAATGATTACATGCTCCCTAGAACCACAGTGACACTAGAAAGATACAGGGGACCCTTACGTTGTCTAGAGAGCCAAAAACAACAACAAAAAACACAACAAACAAATCCACACTCTCACAAGCAACCCACACAGGCATATAGTTCTGAATGAAAAACAAGACAAACAAACAAACTTTAAAATATATTGCCCCTTCTGGCTAAGAAAGCTAAGTGATAAAGGCAGTTTCTGTGGCACTGCTCCTCATTGCCATGCTGTTTTTAAAAACACACTCCCTGCTCACCTGCAGAGTAGGTGCCTCTAAACTGTGTTTATGGAGTTCTGGAAGGTGGAGTGCTCCACTGCAGTCTTGCTGGAATACCTATAGTGAAGAAAAAAAAAATAGAGATAGATGGAAGTAGGAAAAAAAGAAATCACTCAACTTCTTAAAAAGAAAAAAAATCTTAGCTTTGCAATTGAGCTTGGAACAACTGAAAACGTACAATTCCAAAAGATAGATGGGACCTCCCTTTTATTAGGCTGTCAGTGGAAACAACTCGGATGGGCTAACACAAAAAACACACCTTCTCCTTATCTGAAAGCAGCGATATTTGTTGCAAATACCTCGCTAGCCTTTTTTTCATCTTCCTCCAACTGGTTCCTGAGCACCTGGATTTTGTACTGTAGTTGTTGTACAGTTTCATCTATGCGTTCTGCTGATCGCTTGGCTTCATTTATTTCTTCCTGAAATAAAGACAGAAAGAGAGAACAGCAATAAAAACACCTCTAGTTATAGTGACCCATTTCTGTATCAAACACTACGCAAGAGTTCCTAAACAAGTTTTCCTTAAGACTGGATAGGATTAAAAAAAAAAAAAAAGCAAACAACAACAAAGTAGAACAAAAATTAACAGGATTAAAGAACGATCATCTATCTGTTGATAGAGTATTCAAAACTTCCCAATTCTTCTCAGTCCTTTCTCCAAAGCACCAGCGAAATAACTGAGAAAACAGCCAAAAAGACACACTGCTTAATAAGAAAGTGGATGACAATAATGACTAGGGGGGCAGCGTCTTTGCTAAAAGGTAACAACACACTAGAAGACAGACAAGATGCATCTTCTTCCCATTCTTGTTTTTCATACCTCTAATTGTACCAAAGACTTTTCATTTGTCTCAAGCACTTGTTTCTCTGCCACTCGAAGACTCAGCAAACTCTTCAGGTTGCCCAGCTTCCTTGGAGGTACCTTTAAGGTCTTGAAAAATCTCAGCATCCTGTATTAGGAAAAAAGAAAAGCATGAGTTGTACTATCCAGATAGTTTCCTCCTTGATTTTCCATCAACTTTTCCGTCCAATATGATTGCTCTCAGGAGCAATCTTATCAGCGTGGTACAAAAATAACTGGATAAACCAGATTCCATTTCCTCACATCTTCTCTGCCTCCTTTTTTAATTTCTTACCTTTGTTTCAGTAAATTGAGGTGTTTCTGGACATCTTCTTTCTTCTCTCTTTGTTGGCACAAAAGAGAACTGGAAATAAAATAAAGGCATAATTCTTAATCACAGACCCAGGCAGCCCAAAGAGCTCAGCAAGCAAAGTAAACAGTCGAATCTTGCCTAGGTGAGAATTTACAACTTCGGATAAGTATTTGTGTTTTACTTTATTGCTTAGAGAAGCAGACAGAAAAGAATCACCAGAGTATTTTGCACTTACAGTATTAGTGAATTCATCATAGTTTCCAGAAACTGCTTGCTGCTCTCTGACAGAGTCTGCCAAGATGCTATTTCAGCACTGCTTAGTTTCACCTCCTTTGAAGAACCATTTTCTTTTGTTTGTACTAGTAGAAGGAGGGAGAGGGGGGAAAAGAAATTGGGGGGAAATTATCAAGTGTGGATAAACAGCTTTGTAGTAAATAATTCAACCATATGGGGGTCAAAAATCTCTCAGCTAAGATTTTTCCTTCTCACAAAAATACCAGCTCTATAAGTGGTACTTATTTGTACTTCACAGTTTTAAGTACAGTGTTGTGCACTAAGCCCAAAATAGAAGAGGTTCTTTCTTATAAAAACTTTCACTCTTAACAGGTATTTTCCTCAAATCATTTGTGATACAAGCAAGAAAATCAAGAATGAAATAGATTGTTTTACATTTTAACTCTCTCTATCATAAGCATCCAGAACCAGAGAATACTACTTGCAAATAAAGTATATAATTAGTACACGCATATACAGTATATGTTATATGAATATACATTTACTGTGATTAATCATTTTTACTGTTTAGAAAGAAAATCATAAAATTTATTTCAATGGCATATTTCATACACCTATTAGTTCAACAGGTTATTCAAGGTTATTACTTTTTCATTTTAGTGTTTCCCAAAACATTAAATTGTGAGACAAACATAAGGAAATATATTCCTACCTGCAGTAGAATAGTCCTTGTGTTCCTTAGCTTTCCCTTTGACTGTCTGAGTGACCTGCTGAAAAGAAAAGTTTACATCAAAAGCGCCTGGGAGACATCTGCTGCTGCAGAACCATTTATTTACTATAGACTATAGTAAAATTTTTTTATACTTTTATTTACAGAATAAAAGTATAATAAGAAGTACTGTATACTGTACTATAACTTGCTACAGAAAAGGTTGTAAAGGGACTTTAATGCTTGACAGAGGTCTGCTACCAGTGACTATAGCTAAGGCTTTGTGAACTAAGAAATAGAATTGCTCTAAGTCTCCTTCCCTGGAGATCTTCAAGACCCGCTTGGATGTAGCCCTGTGCCACGTGCTCTAGGTGGCCCTGCGTGTGCAGGGGAGTTGGACTAGATGACCTCTAGAGATCCCTTCCAACCTTAGGCATTCTATGATTCTATGATTCTAAGTCAGAAAAAGCTACTTTTTACTTCTGATTATTCCAAAAGATAATGAAATAACAAATGTACTAGGTGAGAAAGTTTTTATCTATCCAGCTACATTTTAAGACAACATTTAAGACAACAGCTCATGATGTGAGCTGTCAAGCAGGCTTTTTCCAACAGAAAGCTGTTTAGGCCAACTTCAGATGTGCAAAGAATATTCTCTGGAATTGAACCAGCTTTACTTAAGCTGAAGGAACACATTTTATCACTCCGCTCAAAAGCACAGCCAGCCTTCCCTTTTTTTAATTTTCAGACAATACTTCCCTCTATTGGCCAAACATATAATAGCACATGTTGCGTTCTGGTTTCCGGATTTCATAGCTACAGGAAATGTTTGTACAGGATACTTCCTCAAAAGCACTACCTTGATTTTGTGAAATACTCTCTATTTGTGCATTTCTGAAATACTCTTTAACATTCCACCAGAAAAAAAAAAAAGTGGGCAAAATCCCTACTTTCTTGCACGTTACTTTTCTCATCTGCTTGACCCAAAGCAGTAATTACCTGTCCTTTTTGACTTTGCTTTTTCCTTCCTCCATCTGTTCCCTTCTTTTTGCTGGAAGGCCCTTGTTCATGTATTGATTTACGGGACTTTTTTACTGTTCCCTCAGCAGAGGTCCCCTCAGCAGAGGTCTCCTCAGTCTTACTGGAGGAAGCGCGGCAGCGTTTCATTGTCTGTAAACCAAACGGAAGGGAAGAAACGCCCCACACAAGAAAAATAGCAGTTATCGGAAAACGGCACCCACTGGCACACAGCAGCCCCTGTCACGACACAACAGGTGTCACCTTGGCAGTCGCGACAGCCACGGCGACAACGGAGGAAACGCTAAAACGCTCCCTGACACAGGGTCGCGCTCCGCCCTATCGCCGTGGTTGCGCCTGTCGCGACAGCAGGGAACCCCCCGCACGCGGAGGACTACAACTCCCAGCATGCATCGCTGCCCGGCAGCCCTCACTCCCTCCACCCTCAAAGAGAGAGGCATGCTGGGAGTTGTAGTTTCTGCCAAACACCAGCCTTCCCTCCCTCTCCTCCCCCAAACAAAACAAAACTCCGTCTCCCCGCGGCTGCCGGCTTACACAGGGGAGATCTCCACAACCCGCCTCAGCGGCGCTACCTGCGACAGGACTCGCCGTCCCCGGCGCCTCCTCAGCGCTCCCGCCGAGCCGGCCTGCGCGCTGTCCCGCGGAGCCCTTAGGAAACCGTTTTCCCCGCGCGGGCAGCCAGGCGCATGCGCACTGCAGTACCCGAGCCCGCCGCGCGGGGCGGGCGCATGCGCAGTGCCACCCCCTGGGCTCAACGCGAGCGGGCGCATGCGCAGTGCCGTCGTCGGCTGTTTGGCACTTGCTGAGGGGCTGCGGGCAGGTAGGGGCTGTAGGGGAGGAGGCGGCTGCGTTTGGGGCCCTCGTAGGGTTTCGTGTGTGTATTTTATATAACATTTAGGGTATTAAACCCTCTCGTGGGTCTTCTAGCCGCAGTGCTCGGGAGGAAGTGTAAGGCCGAGGAGCAACAGCTTGGCTTTTGCGAGTCACTGAGCTGCCCTGTTGCTCCCCTCCTGCCTCTGTGTGGTGCCTGGTAGGGCAAAATCAGCAGCGCGGGTTGTTAAGGGAGCCCTGAGGAGAGGGAGGGAGGAGGCAGGAGAGTAATTGGCCTTGCTGTGCTACACTAGGTTGGCAGTGCTTGGTTAACAGTGGTGGCACCAGTTAGGGGCTGCTGTAAATTACGTGTGTGTCTTGGGTGAGGTAGGGCAGTTGGGAGGATTTTCCTGTTTTTCTTATGCTTTATGTGTTGTCTGGTTGCAGGTTTTCTATGAAGTAAGTGAATAAATTCACCTCTGTTATCTCCTGCGTTACTGGCTTGACTTGAGCAAATCGACCCCTCTCGGTTTTCCCTCCTTGGATTTATATAGCAGCGCAAGACACGGAGTTCTGCATTTTTCATTCCTTCAGCCTGTCTCTTATTGCCAGCCTGCCGGGGCAGGCATGTTCAGAGCCCAGGATGCCCTCCAGCGCCTCCGGCCCTGCTGCTGCGTGTGCCTGGCGCAGCCTCCAGCCTCCCGCCTGGCACGGCGCTCGCTGCACCGGCAGCCTCTGCACCCCGAGTGGGCTGCCCTTGCTGAGAAACAGCTGAAAGGCAAGAACCCGAAGGATTTAATCTGGCGCACCCCTGAGGGCATCGACATCAAGCCCTTGTATTCCAAGCGGGACACAGAAAACCTTCCTGAGGAGCTGCCGGGGGTGAAGCCTTTCACACGGGGACCCTACCCAACCATGTACACGTACAGGCCGTGGACCATCCGCCAGTATGCTGGCTTCAGCACCGTGGAGGAGAGCAACAAGTTCTACAAGGACAACATTAAAGGTAAGGCAGCTGGTTTGGTAGACAACATGGCCTGGCAAAGCAGCAGAGAGCGATCACATGGGGAACTATATAGCAAATGTGATCATTCAGCCTTCCAGGTTTTGATTTCTGCTAGGTTCTTCTCGATTGCACTTTTTAGATCATCTCTCTAACTATCCTGGTTTGATTTTGCTATTGAGATGGAAAAATGACTGTGTTATGTTCTCTTTTTAGTTTTTCTGATTTGACATTGACAGAGACAAAATTTGGCATCATCCCAGAGTCCAACCAGTAGAGTGTGGAGCACTTTAGTCTTGTTTTGTGATCATGACAGAGGTTTGCAGTGGACAAATCTGCTGAACTTTGTCACTTGGTTAAACTTCTGATAGTCCATTCTGACATTTTGTGTTTCCATCTCATATTATTCATTTTAAATGTACTCATATAACTGTGAGTAGGTTATTAGTAAAGCTACGTTCCTAAAGTCTAATAATTTCCCTGAGAACAGTATTTTTGCAGAGTATTGTGCTTTATAGCAGTTCTTTTGGATAATAGCTGGACTATCATTATAATATGCTATTCATATCTGACTAGTGTATTATCAAAGCTACTACTAAAAAGTGGTCTGATCTCAACAGACTACAGCATTTGCTTTGTTTTTTTTGTCTGTTGTTTTGCACCTACCAGCTTTTAAAGAGTAGCTAATTATAACCTTGCCAGTCAATACAACATATCACTAAAATTTGCATTTTGAATAATACTTCTGTGCAGATTTTAGTAATGCAGCACTTTGCATTAGGAATAAACAACATATGTGAGCAGTGAGCAAGGTGACAGTGTGTTTGCTTGTGTTTAAATTGTGATAAAGAGAAGATAATGTGACCTACACTTGTCTCCAGCTAAGCCAAGTGCAGTTAGTACATGAGCCACAATACTGTCCATGTATCTACATTTAACTTATAGGATCAACAACTGTTCAGTAATTTGTTAACCCATGTTTTGGTTTTGTGGCTGAGGTTGAAGGACCACATTTTTTATCTTAGCTAAAAACTTTTTCATTTAAAGCTTAAGTTCTGCATATATTAGAAAACTTTGGACAAGTTCTGGGAGGGAACTGTCTTTAACTGTTTTATCAGCCAAGCCTAGGTGATTTAAAATAAAATTAACCCCTTTTCTTAAAGCAAGTCTGTTTAACACTTTAGGATTAATCTCTTTCTTTTTGTCTATTTTTTTCTTTCATTTAGCTGGCCAGCAGGGATTGTCAGTTGCTTTTGATCTAGCCACCCATCGTGGTTATGATTCAGACAATCCACGAGTTCGAGGGGATGTTGGAATGGCAGGAGTTGCCATTGATACCGTGGAAGACACCAAAATCCTTTTTGATGGAATCCCTCTGGAGAAAATGTCGGTGTCTATGACTATGAATGGGGCAGTCATTCCTGTGCTGGCAACATTCATTGTAACTGGAGAAGAGCAGGGAGTGCCCCAAGCCAAACTGACAGGGACGATCCAAAATGACATATTGAAGGAGTTCATGGTCCGAAATACATATATTTTCCCCCCAGAACCATCAATGCGGATTATTGCTGACATCTTTCAGTACACCTCAAAGGTATCCTTGTTTAAGTGTAATTACTTCTGTTCTATCAAGTTAACTATGTGCTTGCAGAGTTCTTTGTAGAACAAAGCAGAAGACAGAAAGACTTCTCATAGTGAAGATGAAATGGTTGTGGAAAGAGGAGGGAGGAGAAGATCCCAAATCACTTGAAGTATACTTTCTAGGATTATTAAGTTAATTTCTAATTATTAAGGCAGTCTCAACTCTAAAATAAGGCTAAGCCTGAAAGGAAGTCAGGAAGCTTGGAGGCAAGGAGTAAGGAGGCTATATTTGACACAAAAAGAAATAAAAGAAAACATGTGGTTAAGAAGAATGGTGCAGCTGTAAGTTGGAGCAAAAGTATAAGAAATCTGGAGGACTTAAACTATGAAATGGAGCACAAGAAGGAGATAATGAAACAGTGAAGTCCTGATAGTATAACAGGAAGTTTGATGGTATCAAATATTTTCTTATTTGCAATTTTATTGGAGAAATGGAACACAGCCTGTAATCAAGTCAAAAAAGAAAGAGGCTTATCATGGTGAATGATAATATAAGCACAACAAATAATACAAAAAGGTAAAAGCATTTTTGCTATATTGAGAAGGAAAAAACTACTTCTGTCAAGTGAAATTTGTGCCTGCAAACATAGCCTAATGGAGATGTGTTTTAATGTCAATTCACAAGGAATGGACTATTTATGAACATTGATAGTACAATTTCCTCCCTTCTGCAGTAATACACTGTTGTCTTTTATTTTTGCAGCATATGCCAAAATTTAATTCAATCTCAATTAGTGGATACCATATGCAAGAGGCAGGAGCTGATGCCATTCTGGAATTAGCTTATACTATAGCTGATGGCTTGGAATACTGCAGAACTGGACTTAAAGCTGGCCTTAGCATTGATGAATTTGCACCAAGGTGAGCAAAACAGATCTGCAAATGCAAAACTCACTTTGGAAGAGTGAATAAAACCTCTAGGACTTGATCTGAAATTTTCTTCAGTATTCCTGCACAAGTAACATTATTAATGCTCATATTGCAGGTGGATCTTTGTTTGTTACGCAATTTCAGTAGTGTGAAAATATATCTGGTTCACTAGACACCTAATTTACATTTATGCTAATAAACTGAATAAAGCTTATTCAGAAGCCCAAACATTGCCAAGGTCTGTTGTGACAACTGGTCTTGGGGCCAGAAAGACCACTAGTCTTTACATGACATCTAGTATAGATTTCAGAATCCGTCTAAAACTCTGGCAGTTGTTTTATGCTATAGTATCATTGAATTTTCTGATCACTAACACTATTTTGATATATTTGGAAAAAAAATCTACTTATCCAGGGAAAGCTCAGGTAATTGAGCATTTACAGCATTTGAAAGGTACAAGTTTCCTAAAAGTTCTCTTTCTTTTTGGCCGTTGTGGATCTTATATAACTTGACTCTGCATCAGGCTATCCAAATCTGTTGAATTAACCCCTGTTTCCAAGACTTGTGACAAGACTGAAATTGGATTTTCAGAAAAAGATAAAGCTTTATTTCATAGATGCTTTCTCACCTGGAAATCTAAAGTGCCTTAGCAGATTGTTTTGGTAACAAATTGGCTGTTAACAAGAGTGCTTTTTTATAAGGAGTTGTACTTGTTTTAACTATACATATTTACATTTATGATCAAAGAAAGTATAAATGGGGAAAATGTAGTTCATCACTCTATTTCTTGTTACATGGTCCAGTTTGGAACTGATTCTTGGTTTGGGTTTTAATTAATATCTTCAGGAGAAGGATGAATGCACACTTGCAACATTTTCTTATTCTAATTAGCTCATGAACCTTACAAACTGCAGTAAATTGTGTCTAGAAGCTTTCCCTGGCGCTAGAGTAGTGCTCCTATTCTAGTGGATGCTGATTGTCTGTATTGGTGACATTTCTTGAAGACACTAACAGTTAAATTGGGGCCATTGCCACAGCTATTGGCCCACACTCATCCTGTTTGGAAACTACATTTATTAGTGCAGATCTGTGCCATTTTATTACAACTTGCATCAGTATCTGAGATCATTCCCATCGTCTTATATGTGTCATATATTTAAAATAAATCAACTTGCCACATGACTTTTCCGTTATTCTAATAGAATTATTGGAATGGTTTAGTATTTTATCCTGTCTCATTTCAGACTTTCTTTCTTCTGGGGAATTGGCATGAACTTCTATATGGAAATAGCTAAGCTAAGAGCTGGGAGGCGACTGTGGGCTCATCTCATAGAGAAAATGTTTAAGCCCAAGGATGCCAAGTCTCTTCTTCTGAGAGCTCATTGTCAGACTTCAGGCTGGTCACTCACTGAGCAGGTTAGAAATTGGTCTTCAATTTCTGATTTATAATGTACATGATTTATGTAAGCCCTCAAGCTTCGTATATCTAAAAGGTGTTGCCGTTTTTACTAGCAAAGATGCAGCTTTCCAAATGAGACATTTTATTTTGATAGATGCACACACTAGTATTGGATTCATCATTTTCTTTACAAAAAAAAAGGCTGTTGAACGCCAGCAGTATTACTTTCCAAATTACTTGTTAGGGAACACTTTGATATTTTGGGCTACTCTATACTGCTCCACTAAAAGCATTGAAATTAAGGCCTTTAGATTATATTCTCAAAATAATTTAGGTATGGTGATATCCATAGTCTCCGTGCTGCCTGGCTTTTCACAGTGTAATTTCATTTCCGTATTGGACTCACTGCCTTAAGCATCTGTGCCTCTATTCTAAGATACTGAATTGAAAATAGGGTCCCAAACTGTTAAATGGATAGGTAAAAGCAGGGAGGTGCTTGTATTAGTGCAGGAATGACTGATTAAGCTCTCTCCTGGATTGATTTGAATTATGCTGGATGGAGTTGTCCTTTGAGAATGTGGCCTAATGGAGCAGTAGCAGCACCCTTGTATCAAGTTCACTATGTTGAAAATTGATTCTGGTAGTCAAGGAAGTCATTCACACCCATACCTCTAATTGCTTGAGAGACCAGTGCTGGTTACAGCTCCTCTACTTTTCTGACTATGGGTGCTCTTTCTCCTATTTCTTTTGCATTACGCTACTTTACAACAAGAAAATAACTCTTGGTACTGCATATGTATTTACTTAAATGACATCAGAACTGGATTTCAGTTCTTATTGTGAGGACTGCTTCTCAAACAAAGTCATGTGATAAGACTTATTTTTAGATTCTGTTCTGATTGCAAACATTGTTATTTAACTTCTGTGTCTTGGTTTTATTTTTTTATTTTTTCTTAAATGCAATATGCAATATTTCTGTCACAGGAATACAGTAAAACTAACTGTCTTTTGTAACAGTGGCCTTTATGAGTTCTCAGATTAGAATGGCTGTATGAGTTAAAATAATTAACAAAAACAGACATATGCAGCAGGTGATTCTTTACACTGTTTTAGCATACCAGTTCCCTTGCTGAAGATCATCATAACTATTCTTTGATTATAAGGACAGATAAATCAAGATGTCTAAAATCAGCTGAGAAAAATCTCAGTCAAAAGGCTAGATTGTATTTTTTTAAATTGTTTTGGTTAATATGCCAGCTCTCCTTTTTGATGTCTTTCAATTTTACAGCATCATGAAGTTTCAGCACTAACTCCTACCTTTTGTAATACAGTTATTAATGAAAATATTAAATACGTTTTGAGGACCTTATCTAATAACCTGCCTGCCTAATATGCTGTTCACAGCTCTAAGACTTTTGGAATTCCAGGATGGAAGTTCTTCAGACTAACCATTCCTTCTTAAGTTGTAATGTACCTCAGGCACTTGGCAGGACCTTTATGCTGTAATTCTTTCCTTTTCCTTGCAGGATCCCTTCAACAATATTATTCGTACTGCAATTGAAGCAATGGCTGCAGTGTTTGGAGGTACACAGTCATTGCATACAAATTCATTCGACGAAGCCTTGGGTTTGCCTACGGTCAAGAGTGCTCGCATTGCTCGTAATACACAGATCATAATACAAGAGGAATCAGGTATTCCCAAAGTGGCAGACCCCTGGGGGGGATCTTACCTCATGGAGTGCCTCACCAATGATGTCTATGAAGCTGCTTTAAAGGTCAGACTGAGTGCTTTTTTGTTTCATTTATTTATTTACTATGATGTGGTTTAGGAGCATCAAGTTTTGTTTTATTTCAGAAATGTCTTTATAGGGACTATTTGATGTATAGGTAATTTACTGTGAAGGAATTCTTTTATAGTCCTCTGTCTCTTTTCTGTAAATGAACTTGATATATAATATATTATGTGTGTATATGTTTGTGTATGTGTCTGTATGGACTTCAACCTTTCAGCAGGTTATGTTCAGAAAGGAAATATTTCCATTTGGAACAAATAATCAAGAATCTGTCAAGTTCTTGTATGCTCTGGAGATTCCTCATTTTCTTGTATCTCTGTGATTTGTCCATAAAAGCAAAGATTCTACAGACGAAGCCAAACCAATCTACTAGATGCGTGTCTGTGGTATTCTGGTATTAAAACTGTTTTTTAAGTGCAAAATTTATAACTGAGCATGTAGACAGGCAGCTGTCTGACCATACATATAATATGCTTATTATGTAGAACTCAGAGTTTTTGTTTCTTTCTGCACAGGAGTGGTCAGCAATCCCAGAGAAATTTATCTACCTATATATCTGCAAGATTAGGCTGTGGAGCTAAACCCTATGATTCTGCTTTTGAGCAAATTGTGGCATTTATGACAAATCTCCAAGACTGCAAATTAACTAAAATAGACTTAAACTCTAGCCTGGGACTGTGCACATTGCTGTATTAACACCCTGTTATTTTAGTCCATGTCAACTAAAATGTTTTTAGGTAGGACTTAGGCATGGTGTGAGGACCGTTTTCAGTAGGAAATTGCAATACAGTCAATCAGTTTCAGTGAGGAAGGTGCTGTAACTGTGTGTCCAAATTTTTAATAGCAGAAGTGAAAAGCTGGATTTCTGAAACTTTTTCCAACATATCTTTTTCTATTCTTTTAATTTCTTAGCTCATTGAGGAGATTGAAGAAATGGGTGGAATGGCCAAAGCTGTAGCTGAAGGAATCCCCAAACTTCGGATTGAAGAGTGTGCAGCTCGGAGACAAGCCAGGATTGACTCTGGTAGGGAGCAGGAAGATGTAGAAAATGAAGAATTCCATTTGTTAAGAGCTTTTTTGCACACACCTTTTCATTTGTTTTCACTTCTTTGATTAGGATTAACAGACTGTGACTAGTAGTACAGGAAGATTTCAGTCAAATAACAGTGGAAAAAATCTGGGATAAATATCAGTGCATGGGAGTCTGCCAAGAAAAATGGATGAAAACAGTTTTGTTTGACATATTTAAAACTAGATAAAGCTGTGAATTATGTCTTCTGAATATAAAAATGTGGCCACCAGCAGATGGCAGTATTGAATATATATGGTCAGAATTCTACCTTTGCTTGAGAAGTACTTATTTTTACTGAAGACCAGAATACTTCAGTTGTCTCAAATTAGAGGGGATACAGTTCTTTATGCATTGTTTGTATACATACAGGGATATACATATATCCATGTGTGTGTATATTCCACTTTTTGTAGACTATGTTCCAGTAGCAGAAACCAGAGGTCATTCTAACATAAAAAGAGATGTATAAGGTTTTTCATTTGGAAGATAATGGTTGGAGCAGATGTTAAGACCATTAGAGAATAATAAATTCAATATACTGTAAAAAGTTCTGTATCTCCTCTCCCTAGATGAATTACTTAATGTTGGCATCCATATTGGCAGAAAACAGCAATTCGACTTTCCAACATGATAAATTTATTTGTATTCATGAGGAATAGTTTAAGATAGAAACTTCATTTTCTTATTTTTCTGGTAAATCAGAAGAGTAAATCTAGTGCTGTGCCAGAGAGAAATGTCTCTTCTCATTTCTGTAAGATTCAACTATGCAAATTTTAGATGGTAATATATGCTAGTGTTCTTGGTTTTGCATGTCAGTATTCACTGAACTGAATATTCTTACATCTAACCATCTTTAATCATAATGAAAAATACAAGCTTAGGTCCTTCGTGAAAAAAGCAAATTTTGAATATTCAAAATGCCGAAATTATTTTAAAGCAAAGCTCGAAATTTTCTTGTGATATAATTATTGTGTTCTTTCACAACAGTTTGCGACTCTAGTTTCTGATGTTTCTGTTGGAAATAGGTTCTGAAGTAATTGTTGGAGTAAACAAGCACCAACTAGAAAAAGAGGAGACAGTTGAAGTTCTGGCTATTGATAATACTTCAGTCCGTAACAAGCAGATTGAGAAGATTAAGAAGGTGGGACTTAACTTCCCAAAAGTAAAAATGCTTGTACTTACAGATAGTACTAAAATAAATATTGGGGGAATGTGGCTTGCCAAAAAAAAAAGACTTTCATATTTGGGTAGATCGAGTCAAAAACCTAGTGAAGAAGCTGGATTTCTGTTTAACAGCTTCAGTGTACATTGATGGAGACCTCAAAAAAACAAAGTGTTAAAATCCAAAAATGTTTTGTATTTGTAGCAAACATATTTTCAGTATGTTCATTTGGTTTTAATCCTTGGAGCATTTAGAAAGTCTCAGAAATATATATCTGATCTTTCAAGTCAAGAGCTTTACATTTTCTGAAAATAAGATAGAAAATAACTAAGTAATGTTTTTTTCTAAAAGTGTGTAACTATCGCAACACTCAAACTACTTGGTGCAGTCTGTAAGATACTATTTTAATTTTAGGCTTTTTGGAAAATAAGATATATGTTGACAGTAGTTGAATTAGTGTCTCCAACATAAATATCTGAAACCAGAAGGTCAAAGCATTGGACTTTCCAGTTCACCTTGTTGGTTGATTTAATTGAATATGTTTGCTCTCCACTTAAGGTGAAGGCTAACAGAGATGAAGCAGCAGCCCAGCAGTGTCTTGCTGCTCTAACACAATGTGCTGCTACTGGGGAAGGCAACTTACTGGCAGTTGCGGTGGAAGCAGCACGTGCAAGGTATGGTAGGGGATTAAAATATGTAACTACTATTAAAAATTTAATCTTCATTTTCATCTCTCAACAGTTTTCAAGTGTTCTGTCAGCAAGTTTGACTTCTCAAGATGTTTTGGGTTCTTATTTAGAGGTGGAAGTAAAAGGTGGTTGCAGTTTGACTGTTATGGTTTGCAGTCTCTTAAAGCTCTACTTTAATATCTCTTTAAGAACAATATGAATCCTATTAAGAATCAATATGGATATAATTGAGTTATCACACAGCACAAGCTTTTACCAGTTTCAGAATGTAACTAGATTTCTGTGATTTGCCACCCTTCTGTTTTGTAGGTCAAAGAGATTAAAAGTGTTTGAAATGTGCAAGTCTCTTGCACAGTCTCTTGGTCTGCTGCCTCATCCTTCCTTGCACCACAAATTGGTGTGAAAATATTTTTTGGTTGAAGGAGAAATAAGCTTGCTTTGTCAGGCAAAGATGCTAAAATGTGCAAGATGTAAAAGGACAGTGAGGTATCCTTTAGAGACTTGCAGAACACATCCTCTTTTTACATAAGGTGTTTAAGACTGTTCTAATCCAGTGACCCTGAAATGAGCAAACCAAACCTACCCTTTACTGAGGTACTGTCTTTTTTTTTTAACTGTGTTTTTTTTTTTTTTTTCAAAATCCTTCGTTCCTCTTTGTTGAACACTAATAGCCACATATTTAATACATTTGCTTCCAAAGAGAGCTTGTCAGGACTCTCAGCAGTATGTGAGTATTTGTCTTTGAACTGTGGAGGTCATTCGAGCGTAATGCTAGTGGAGATTCCCGTCTTCTATTTTCTCTACTCAGTGACCTTTTTTTTAATATTTCTAAATGCAGTAATGGACTGCAACTCCTTTTTTAAGTAAGATGCAAATACAAAATTAAAATCTTGCATCTACCTGTAGAACTTGCCTGTAGAGCTTGCATCCCCTATGGTATGACCATAGGAGGAAATCATCATTATATCTGATAAAGAGTGAAGGAGTTCTGTGAGTTCTGTGGGTGTTTGCAGGGAGCTCTTCTGTAGCAGACAACACTGGATAAAAGATGTCTTTACTTTAAGCCTTAACAAGGGGTGAACAGAGGCCAGTGGTACTAGCATGTTAGAGACGAATGCCTGCCTCTGAATGGAAAAGATGGGTTTTCAGGATGAAGGAAAGTAATTTTAAGAGCTGCAGAATATAGAAGAGAGAATATAGCTATTCTTTTATTCTCCACTTCAAAATCTACCAGAGAAACTGCTAAACACCAGAGAATCGATTATTTAGATGCTCTGAAAAGAAAACTACTGTGAAGACTCTTCACTGTAGCTCAGGTAGTGTTTGCTAAGCTTTCTGAGATCCCACAGGTGTTGTAAAATTGAGGAATTCTGTAATGGTGTCAATAGATTCTGATGCAAACACAGACAAGTTGCTTTATAACATACTGACTAAATCTAAATCATTACTGCAGTAATTCTGTAGAGAGTGGCAGACAAGTTATGTTCACACAGAGCTGTATAGATACTGTCCATTTGATATTATTTAACATTAGTTGCTGTTCTAGACGACGGTCTTCCTGAGTCCAGATATGAATTCTTCAATGTGCTGAGAAACATTAAAAAAAATGGATAAAAGCAGAGAGCTTTCAAAATACACTTCCAGAAAGTGTGTGTGTGGCAGAGTACAATCTGAGTACAATTCATTTGGCCATCTCTTTCTGAAAGCATGTGGGCAAGAAATTGTAACTTGTCCAAAAAAGCAAAACTGTCCTATTCTAAAAGCATGGAGGATAGTTAATCTGATTTTGGCTAAGAGTGATTTTGGCTACCTAAATTTACATTTAGCTATAATGGCAAGAAAAAGTATAAATTCCACGGGATGAAATGTATTAATCAGTGATCAGCTGGATTGGGTTTCAAACTGTTATAAGGATAGTATTTTTCTTCATTTCACTTTGACAGAGTATGTAAAAAATTGTATTCAGTTCTTTGTATGTATATACTTATGTGTACATTCCTTATTCTCTTCCTATTCATGTATAATTTTACTGAATATATTGATGAAAAATATCGTCAGGAGCTCAGCAGCGTTGCTTCACAGTCATTATGCATTATGCACTCCATTATCATCTTTTTGGCACAGGTCTGCAGGATAGATTTTTCACAGGAAGATTAACTCAAGATTTTTTAAATACTTTGAGGCAGAGAATTTAAGATTCAATTCGCTGAAATATTTTGCTGTGCAACAACCTTAGATGCATTGTCTTTTGTAATATGACTTTTCACATCATAAAAATGTGCAAGGTTTTTATTGTATTTTTTTAATAATTTCTCTTAGTGTTCTATTAGTGGATGACAGTAGAGAAAGTCAGATGCTTACAATTGCGGAACAAAAGGAGAGCTGTGTATAACTGAATCTGCTCCTGGAGCAAGGCAAATTATTGTGTCACTGTATCCTGTTTTTCTATAATACTGATAGCGTTAATGATTTGCTTCTTTACCCTAGGTGCACCGTTGGAGAAATAACAGATGCAATGAAGAAGGTGTTTGGGGAGCATAAAGCTAGTGATCGAATGGTGAGTGGAGCTTATCGCCAGGAGTTTGGAGAGAGTGATGAAATTCTTTATGCCATCAATAGGTAAGAATAACTTCTTTAGAAGCTGAACACGGCACCACATTGAATCCATTTGACTTTTGTGATACTCACTGCTTGCTAGAGAAGCATTCCCCAAGACATGGGTACAAGTTAGCAGAAATCAATCCCAAAAATGATTGCAGGACAACACAAGTATTGCACACGCATTCTTCTGCCTGTAAGCAGAATGAAAAGAGTACAGTGCAATAAGAGGGCAGTCAAAACTTATTGGCTTATAAACAAAATTCACCAGGTGATTTATTGTTTTGAGTGTTTTGTTCAAATAGACCAGTCAGCCTAAATATTAAGAATTTGAGAAACTTTGCCTGAAATTCTCATATACTGTATTGCTTCTTTCAAAGGCTGTATAATAATAATCTCTACAAATATCTCCAGGAATTCATATTTTCAAAATGGGGTTTGGTTCAGTCCATAAGTTATCCTTGCAGTTTCACTCTTAATGTTGCTAAAATTCTAAGGCTAAAATAAGAACATGGGAACACAAAGTAATACAAAGAAAGAATTTTAGGAAATTGCATACCAAGTCAGATGCCTGCTTCATTTATATCCTTAGCACCCCTTCTGTTTTGCAGGCCAAGCTTCTTTAGCTCCTCAAGCAGAAGCTTTGTCAGTCTGGTTTTGTGGTTTCCCAGCTCCCTTGACCTATTCCTTTTTAAACGGGCCAAGTCTCCCTCACCACCACTTTGTGAAGCTTTTTCGTGTCCTGACGTCACCTCCTGGGGCTGTCCAAGTCTTAGTCATTAAATATTCTTATTTTGAGTCACTTGAGTACTTGAGTCACTGGATTCATATGGTGACTACCTCTGCCATGTCAGCAGATAGTTTCAAATCCATACACTCTCTTGTTAATAGAATGCATAAAACAGTACAATAATTAAAAAAAAAAACTTTTAGTAATATTTCTGAGAGTAATCTTAGTGTCGTAGTAAAATATAGAGACTGGCACTATATAGACAATAAGATGTAAAATGAAAGATTGATTTCTGAGCCTATGGTTATACAGTTGCTTTAATCAAACAGAAATCTGGACTGCCACTACCTAGAAAAAAAGGGAGGCACTGGAATTAGTGCATAGTGATTCTTGTGCCCAGTTGAATGATGATGTGTAAATGCACGAGTCTAGGACCCATCTCTATCCTGTGTGTCATTTAAGTACTTTTGAAGTCATGGGTCCTTACTATTCTTAAAATCTGATTTTTATATCCAGTTATCTGGAATTCTTTGCAATATTTGGATTGTTGCTGAGCATAAAAATAGGGGAGGGTTTTTCTTATAGATATTGTTCAAGGTAGTAAGTATAAGAAATCCATGAGTAATCTTAACATATATGTTAAAAGTAGCATGTAGACTACATAGACCAACCATGACCTGGAAGCTCTTTGATTTCAGGTACAGAAATTATGCTACAGTTGCAGACAGTGTTTTTTGTGTGTTTTTATTTGTGGAAATGCTTTTAATGGATCTCAGTGACTTAGTGCTGCAACATGTGTTTCCAATCAGAGTTAACAAGTTCATGGATCGCGAGGGGCGTAGACCTCGTGTACTTGTTGCAAAGATGGGTCAAGATGGCCATGACAGAGGAGCTAAAGTTATTGCTACAGGATTTGCAGACATTGGCTTTGACGTGGACATAGGTCCCCTCTTCCAGGTATGACTGAATTAACAGTGTCCGTTTCAGTATATTCTGAATGTCGCAATACTCCCTATGGTGCTTGCTCAGCAACCGGGTTGAGCCTGAACATGATCTGTATTTTAATTCTTTTTTTTCATGTAGACTCCCCGAGAAGTGGCCCAGCAGGCAGTCGATGCAGATGTGCACTGTGTTGGTGTGAGCACCCTTGCAGCAGGTCATAAAACTCTTGTGCCTGAGCTTATCAAAGAACTCAGTGCCTTGGGCCGCCCAGACATTCTTGTCATATGTGGAGGCGTCATCCCGCCTCAGGTAAGGTCAATATCCGGTTCTATCAAGACTAGGAGAATGCTTTATTTCAATCTCTGCCATTTTTAGCTATTTGCTATATGCCAGAATTGAGTTAGACTCCTGAAGGGTGCTGTGTGTGTTCACCAGGGTTGGTATTGATCTGCAGGATGATCACAGTGCTGTCAGCTCTCACTGATGTGTTTTCTTGTACACGCTGTCCTGGATGGAATATTAAGTTGTGTTGTGTAAAGACTAACCTCAGGGGAGATCTTCTTTATGCTCTGTTGTTTCTGATTACCAGTACTTTGTATATTGCTGATAAAGACTAGTTGCTCTCACGGCTGCCAATAACAGTTCTGAAGAGGCACAGCTGTGAACACGTGGCAGGTCCCAACACCTAGAAGCCTGATTCTCTGTCTGGTCCCTCCTCAGGTTCCCTCTCATTAAGATTAGAGTGGCCTCTCAGTTGTTCTCCTTAGCTATTTTTATAAAGTATTCCACAGTTTGTGAAATGACCTTGAAGTCTCATTTGTGCCTTTGTCCTAAAATTTTCCTTAGCTCATCCACAACGTGCCCGGTTGCTTCACCCTTAGGGTTTTCCTCTGTCTGAGAGATTCAAATTGATTTTGTATATAAATGCTCAGTTTTTCCCAGACTATTTTCATTTATAGACAGTCAGGTAAGCATTCAGGAAGGACTGACTTTAAAAATGAACAAGCACAACTATTATTTAGTGTTTTTCAGAGAACCAAACGGTGCTCTGTCCAATCTTTCTTCACCAGATGCTAACAGCCTGTGGTTGAAACAAGTGTAATATATCCTATATATGTGAGACTACATCTCGCATATATCCGTTTGTATAGCTGCTTCTTTTTTGAAATTCAGAACAGTCATAAAACCAGAATAAGAGACTAGTGGCAGTTACTGGTCCAAGACATCAGTTAAAGCAACATTTTTGAAAGTTAGATGAAAGTTTGCTTGGTTAGTTCAGTGTCGCATCCAATTGTTTATTTAATACGTTCAAAGATCTGCCATTAATCTGATGCTAAACAGGTAAAACCTTTCCCAATGGTGCTTTTTTTAGTATTTCTTTTTTTCCTAACTATTGTTCTTTTTGTTTCCCTTGATGATCTCCTGCCTTCTCTGGGAGTTGATGGAAATGCTTTTGCAGGCCCAGGATATGGGATAGAGCACACACCTACTACAAGAGTCCATTTTCTGTTGCAGTATTAACTATAGATCTTAAATTTCTTTTGAACAGGATTATGACTTCCTCTACGAAGCTGGCGTTAGCAGTGTGTTTGGCCCAGGGACTCGTATTCCGAAAGCAGCTGTCCAAGTGCTGGATGATATTGAGAAGTGCCTGGATAAGAGGCAGCAATCTTTGTAATGCTTAAATTTCACACAATGCAACCAGTCTATAGTAATTACTTATAATCATCAGCAAGAGTTGGCCAGCCACATACCTTTGGTTCCACTGCCCAGTGGCATGGTGTTATGTGCTTTCTAAGAAAGTTATAAATTTTATGGCTTGTTCTATTTGAAGATTATTTATGTATGTATCCACATGAGAATCTCTAGAACTATGGAGGGAACTTAGTAAGTGGGTTTGTTTTTTTTTTTTTCCATGTGTACTGTTAAATAAAATGTTTCAGCTGTTTGGTTATTCCATAGATCCCTTTTACGTATGAATTACTTTTGAAATGTTGGAATCATATATTAGAAATTTTAGACATAGAAGTCTTTAGGAAAAATCACTAAAGTTAAGCAGAGATGTGATTAACATCTAAGTGTTATAAGAGTCAGTCTGACTCAACTTATTTAGAAAGGTCCAAGTAGATAAACCGCAGTGTTTCAAAGTTCATGTTTTGTTTGATAGGATACAAATCCTGTATCTGGCAGTTATCCATACAGAAGCAGTTCTGCAGCTCTGGCCTGTCTACTTGCTGCTCTTCCCTGATGCTGTTGTCTTCCTTAAATGGGGTTAATTTCCTCTCATCTCACTTAATTCTATATTTATATCCAATATTACTCTTGCTATTCCAATGTATTTAGCACTTGGACTCTTCAGATCAGTGATTTTTCACCATTTTTATCTCCCTTCCAGAAGGAATTGAATTCATACATGTAAAAGGCAAAGAGTAGGGCAAAATCCTTTATGGTATCCTTAGAAAGTAAACAAGGGTGTGGAGGTGTAAGAAGCTTCCTTAGGAAAGCATACATGCTCATATTCTCACATTGGTCAGAACTAAACAGGTTGGTTTGCTTGCTGTATTCTTCTCTCTGTATTTCTAATTAAGGCTGACAATATTGACACCCAAGCAAATCTTTGTCTTTAAAACTCCATGAGGTTATTCATTAGCATCTGATTCAGGGCATATTGCTGTGGCTGAAATCAGAAGACACAGAAAGCATCAGCAGTAAAAATACTATGTTCTATCTTTGCACAAGACCAACCTCTCTTGCCAGCTAACTGGAAAAGATGTAGTCAAAGTGTTTTTAACCTCTAAACTTTATGACTTTAGATTTATCTGTTTCTTCCTGTTTATGGTTTCTGCACTCTTTGGTAATGTATATCATTAGAGAGACTTGCCTTATGGATTTTATTTTAACTATAAAATTCTAATGATTTTTAAAATCATCATTGTGTTCCCTTTGAGTTCAATAAAAAGTTCTCACCAACTTCAATTGGAATCGCTCCAGGCCTTTAATGTTCAAGGGGGAACATTTAAAGTAGAAGATTAGGACCAACAGAAGTACATTGATTCTGCCTTGTCATATCAAAGTGGGAAAAGAAAATGGTCAATCAAGGGAAAATAATGTAGTTTTCTCACTGGGGCTTTCACATGCAATGTTTGTATTAGGTCTTTGAAGGGGGGGAATAAAAGTATTTAAGTGAGTGAACTTTTCTTTAAACTAGCCATTACTTCACTGCCTAAGTAGCGATTCCTTATGTTATGGCAAGCTAAAATCTATTGTGTTTTTCCATATATTTGCTACTGGAGAAGTATTAATGTAGTGCTACTGATAAATTAATGTCAGGTTGTGAGGACTCTTGCATAACAGTTTTATGGTTATCAAAACTCAGGTGCTGTACCCAATCTTCATTACTGGTTGCTTTAAGTCTGCTCTTGTCCATTGCAATGAGAATTGGCAAAAGCGAGTACATTATTGAAAATATACTGAAATATTTTCATTAAATGTGAATATTTTGATATATTACAGGACACGTGACTAGTCACTCAGATCTTCTCACTAAGAATGAAAAGCAGGTTACTATTTGGCAGACTACTAGTTCGTCATACTAGTTCCAAAGCAGTAGATCTTGTTGTTTGTCTAGGACAATTTCTATTTTAAAAGCACGCAAAGATGCAGACAGGCCAAGAGGCTGGAGAAGGACACCTGATTTACAGATAGGAATTACCTTGCTGCAGTGCATTACCCTTCTCAAAAGAAGCTGTGAAAAAGCAGGAATTTTGAGTGCAGCACCAAATCCCAGGCCAGTGACCTAATTTCAAAACAAACTTTCCTCTTGACTTTCAGTTGAAGAGCAGCTTGCCCAACATAGTGGTTTGATCTTGCAGAGAGCAAAACATTGTAAGGGGAGTGTAGTCAATTTTCCATTCTCAGTGCTTCACACCTTCAGTGTTACTGCTTTTACACTTCTGTTTAGCTTTTTATCAAATAATCTCTGCTTTGCAGTGATGAACAAGACCCTCTCTGCTCTATGGGTTGGGAAAGAACTCCAGACAAAGTCAAAATAATTTGCCCAAGATCACAAGTATTTCTGGCAAAGGAATGGGTGGAACCCAAGTTTCCATAGAGCTGGCCCCTGAACTGCCCCTTAGCAAAGATCTCTATCAAATAGTTGATCTTATGTCTGAAGTGGGTCTCTTACATTTTGCAAATGAGAAAACTGAGGAGAAGTGGGCTAGACCTGTAAGGCCTACGTGGACAGAAGGCTGAGTAGAAGGCTTCTCAAAATGAGGCATTGAATTCCAGTTCATTTTAATGCAAGTCAGGGTGGTATTTATGTTAATTAACTTCATGTCTCGTCACCATTTATCCTCAAGGGAAATACATGAGCACTTCCAGGGCACATTTCATCCTGTCTATCAGATGAGGAATTGATCTGTAACTATGGATTACTAACCGCTAATCCCTTCCTATGGATTGCAAAAGGAACTAAAGGTGACTAGCTCAGATATGGATGTCTGCATTGTAAAACTCTGCAGCTTGGACAGGTAACTCCTACCCCTAAAGTGATCAGGTTAGACGCTTTTGAAGTTTATACCTTAAATGTTTATATGCTGAGGTAGTTTTGCTGATCATTATGAACATTCGGATGTGGATTCACCCCTAAATGCTTCAGTGTCTAGAACATCACTCAGCTGACAACACAGTCCAGGGTTGGGTAGGAAATACTATGAATTCTGAATGATAGTTTGACTGTAAACCAACTTGATGAGACTTAACAAAAACTGACTAATCCCCTGATCTAGTTCTCTGGCCCAAGGGGAGCCTTCCTTTGTCTGTTTTTTTTTTCTCTCTGTGTATTATAAATCATCTAAAATGCACAATCTCCCATTGGAAATTCAGATTTGATCCTCATTGCGTCTAGACAAGGAAAAAGAGTTTGGAGTCATATTTCTTGCACAAAAGACTTTGATTTAAAAAAAAATAAGTATATAGATAATAAATCAAGCCATTAAAACATTGTCTTAAACATTAGCAAAATGTAGATCTTTCTGTTTTACACAAATGTTGTATGTATTACAGAGTGGCATATTTTTCTGCATACACCCCCTTTAAAAGCATTTGTGAGAGGGTTCTGCTCTAGTTTTTCACTGGGGAATCTCGTATTAGATTTTCAACATACATGCCATTGTTCCTTTCACAAATCTGCAATTACCAGCTAAAAATATATATATATTGCTATTTATTTTAATCACCAAGCAACTGAGCAAGTCAAAGCAAAAACTCTGAGAGATGATTATTAAAAAACAGCTTCATTTTCATATCAGATTCTTTTTTAACTCAAAACCAAAAATTATAATTGTCATTTACCATAACAGTTCCCTTCCCACCATGTTACATTCCACAGAGTGCCTAACCGCATCTTAGTCCTGTTCCTGGCCTCAGCTATAGTTTATGGCAATAAAACTAATTATGAGGGTTTGAGAGTGGGAGAAGTTTTTGAGGATTCTAAGTCTGTTCTCCGTTTTTTCAGATTCTTGTTAAAAATCTGTGTCAAATCTGCCTTAGATTTAACTCCTTCATCTTCACTGCACCTTTAGCAAAGATAGATATGTTCAGCTGAGTGAGCAGTGACAGCAAGACCTGCTAGTTATCAAGCGATATGTTGTGTACAGCATCAGTATTTTTAAATTAGAGCTGTCCTTGTGCCTTCTAGCATCACAAACAGTAAGTCAGAGAGATTTAAACTGTAGATCTAACCATTTCCACGTCAGAATCTCTTGTGAAAATAGGGTAGCAGTGTGATCCTGTGTTGTAAATATGTTTAAAACCAAATCAGCAGATCCTGTTCTGCATTGCCACTGTGTGAGTGCTGTGGTCAGTGAGGAGATGGGTCTTCATCTCTCACTGAAGGGCTGAGAACTAAGACTACATGCAGGGCTTTCTGGCATGTTATACCCAACCGTGCCACATCATTGTAAACTCCTCACATCCATCTTATGGTGTGCAGCACTGTGCAGTACCTTTGATGGAGCAAGGATCTCTTTAAGACATTCCAGCTACTTAACAAGTTTTCCTGGCAGTGAATATTTTTTTGATCCATACGGTTTTCTGTCCATGCTGTTGAGCAAGCTACATTCTCGGTCTTACTCATTTGCTAGCACCCTGCATTCAACTTACTGTTTTCTCTGACATTTGTTATACTGGCAGACCCAAGAGTTTGCAGGTAGATTACATCAGAAAGTGAAAAGCAGAAGAAAAGAATACAAAAATAATTCGTTTTCTTTGGTACTCATAGTTGTTTTCCTGAAAATAAGTGGCACCAAAGTTGATAATGGTTTTATTTAGGGCATAAATCTGTTTTTTTTATAAAGTGGAAATTCTTGGAAAAAATAACTTTTTTTTGTTGTATAGCTTAAAAATAATCATCAGGTGTTATTTAAAAATATATACTTAATATATATACTTAAAATATACTTAAATATGTACTGAAATTTGAGTATTTAACATAAGATATGCGGTGGCAGCCCCATGTGCTGCATCCCTATTCATTCGGACTCACAAGGGAGTCCGGGTTTTGACCTGTGTTGTGGAACCTCGACTGCGTTTCAGTGCGCTGGGGCTCTCTGGTTTTCCACCTTTGCAGCTGCAGAGAGACGGACGTTGTCCCTCCCACTCCACATCATGGACACAGGATTTTCCGCAGAGTTGTCGGTGCCGGAGAAACGAACTTGCCAGCCACAGCAGCACTGCAGCTGTTTGATTTCGTGACGGAAAGTCTTGCTGAAGATGTAGTAAATGAAAGGGTTATATGCTGTTGAAGATTTGGCAAAGAGACAGGGCAGCAGTGTGACAACGGGCTGCAGGGAATCGCTGGAGTTAAATATGGACCAGAAGCTGGCTGCTGCATAGGGTGTCCAGGAACTCAGGAACCCAACGGAGATGAGCACAGCCATCTGAAAGGGAAACAGGAGACATACGGCATATGCATGAAACCACACCTTAAATCCATGAAATAACCTGAAACAAACAGTGTATTTGCTGTGTTGTGACATAAGCATAGGTAACTCCGGAGAGTGCTTATATTCTCTTATTCCCATCTAGCAAGTCTACACAGAAATATTCCTACAAGGGAACTATCATTTTTATCTCCTTCCTTGGCTCTAGCTGTGATGGGAAACATCATTCTACCAGAAAATACATCTTATTAAATAGACTGGGGACATTTTTTGCTTGGGACATTTTTGAATTTACAAAGGAAATGAGCAACTGAAGTGATTATTTTATATATATATATAAAGTTGAAAATTGTGTGTGCAACTTCTAAAGGATGTTTAGTAGTCTGCACAGTATCTAGGATATCTTACCTATTGTCATCAAGCTACTGAAATATCAAGGTTACCAAGAGCCCTCTGCTACCCTGAGTGGTGCAGAGTCTGGATGAGCCTGGAGCCTGTCCCCACAGGCTGTGCATGAGCAGAGCCAGTTCCCCGTGAGCTCCTGATTACTGCAGACTCTTCTGGGATAACTCACCAAAGTCAGCTTCTTCTCCAGCTTAGCTGCGTTAGGAATCCTGTCGATGTTTTGTATCTCTTGATACGCTTTATGAACCTTCCAGGCAATTCCCAAATAGCAGGCAACGATGGTCAGTGCGGGCAGGACTGTGCACAAGAGGAACATGCTCAGGATGAATGAGAAGCCATTGGAGGAGTTGTGGAATTTGCTCCAGGCTATTGTACAAGAGATCCCAAATGGCTCAGGGCCGTAGTAGCCCCAGCCTATCAAGGGCAGAATGGCCCAGAACAGGGAGTAGAGCCAGATGACAGTAATGACGATGCAAACAGTGTTCTTGGTGATTTTGTTACCTGCAAGAAAGAGGGAGCACAAGTCTACATGGATCTCACCTCAACTGCACAATTTGAGGCATAAACTGTTCTCCAGCAGCAACTATGGTGGCAGCAGCTATGGCTGTACTTCTGTAGCAGTTCCTCAACCACTGGATCAACAGCTGCCAGTCAATGATCAAGGTGCAATTTATAGATACTGCAATTGCACTATCCGCAATGTACTCTTGCAGCAGCTCAAAACCCATCAAAATACAGCAGTATGCTGAATGCTGCCAAATTTTCAGGTGTTGCATTATTTTAAAGGACTAGATATGCCTCGTAAATGAGCAGTATCTTCATAACTATGTCATATTATTCCTTCTGTTGCTGCAGCATCGTTGTGCTAATGTTTACACACACACACAGAGGTCTGGATGGACCCATGCTCTAGATGACAAGATGCTACCAGCTCGTACGACTGGAAACTTTCCTGCTTCATCTGTTAGTATGAGTGAGTAAGGGATGGCGTGTGGATTCACTTCTCCCACCCTTAAGAAACTTGTACATCCATATACCAATCTCTAATACTACTGTCATCTCTAATACTACTGTCAAAAAGGAACAAAAGAGGTATATAATACCATAGCAAAGGTGTATAATAGCACTTATTGTAATACCTGACTGACTACCTGACTGAGCAGCAGTCAACATTTCTCAAATGTCAGTGAACATTTCAGCTATAACCCAGTTCCATATTGGATATGCATCAACTTTCAGCCTTTATCAGGCCTTAATCTCCATGAAAATTGCAGGTGTTTGGAGTATATGGAAGCTGTATCATGCTCCTAACTGGTCTCCGCTATGGATAGTCTGAGAGAAGGACTCTGGATGCTTCTTGATACAAAACAGGGCAATATAAATGTCTATGAAGTAAGGAGACCTGAACTGACAGTTTCTGAGGTCCAGAACATTACCTTTACCCACACAAAGTCAATCAATCAATCCGTCAGTCATCAATCCATCTAGCAACATTTGAGGTTTGATATTTAGTCCTTAAGTTATTGAACTGGTACTGTATGCCATATTCAACAGAGTGCCTTTCTGAGCAATACAGCCCAAATGTACAATTACTCGGGTACCAGAGAGATAATTCATTACTTACTGTTAGATTTGGATGTGTTGGTAACAAAGAATCGAATCACAGCCATCGCGCACAGTGTCATCATGCTGCAGACACCAAAAAGGAAACCCATCAGGGCATAATATATGCAGGATGCGTCTCCTCCCAGCCAAGCGTGGTTCCAGGCAGATGCAATAGCCAGGGGGTACATGCTGATCGCCATCCCAATATCCGCAACCGCCAGATTTACTGTGAGCAGCTCTGGCGACTTCAGGAGTGAGGAGCGTCTCAGAGCTGTAGCCAGGACCACTGAATTTCCAAGGATAGTCAGGATAGCTAAAAGAGAAGAATCAGGACACAACAATAGGGTGTGGTTAGCACAGAAGTGAAGTGCTGGGCTATGCAAAGGATTTGAGAAATGCCCATCGTTAGCCTGGAGCTGAGGTCTCAAACACAGGACACACCGTGAAGCTGGCTAGAATTCAGCCCCAGCCCAGGCCAAACTTGTTACACTGATGATTTCAAAACGTGCTGATGTGAATCTGCCCTGCACTCCTACCCAACCTTGTCAGGCTTTTTCTGCTATGTATCTGCTAGGGCAGATACATAGGGCGGCTCTAGCAGATACATAGAGGGCTTTGGAGGGCTTCAGATTCCTGTTCACAACCTCTTACAGTTTATAAAGACTGCCCAGCCTTAATGACTGGGGAAAACTTTGTTATATGAATACTAGACCACATCTAGCCCTTCTTTCTGCCACACTAAAGCTGTCCACCCTCATGTCACCCACCTCCCCCTTCAACGAGCTATATCCCACCTATTCCTCTGTGGTTCCTCCTCTGCACTCTCATTTGAGTAGCCCACCTGCATTCTCTCCACTCATACAATATCTTATATAAACATACTATTAAGTACCAATCCACTACTCATTGTTCTCCACTAGTATCCCTACCTATCTCTTCTTCCTACTGAAGAACTTCAGCTCTCCCACTCATTTGTCCCCATCTGGCATCCACCACTTTCCCAAACCTTCCTTTTTCTTGGTAATGTGTCTTACACTGTTGTCTCAGAACATGGATTTCCTTGGGGCACAAGGTGCTGCTCCTGGTTGTGCAGGCTCCTAGGCTCTCAGTTCCCTGGATAATCTAAGTGGACTGGTTGGCTGGCCAGCTGCCTTGCTGGCAGCTGAGGATTAGTATGTGCCACAGCTCAGATGCCCACATTGTCCTGGTGCTCCCTAAATGCAGTGAGACAAGTCATAGAAATTGTTTTGCCAGAGGCATGTGGCAAAACAGAGCTTACACTGCAGATGTCATAGGTCTCTAGGACATATATTAATATGCCATAGGACTTCAAAATGTAACACTGCTATAATAATAGTGTCAGCAGTACATTCAGCAAACAATTCATTTGCGCTTTTCTTTCAAGTGAATATTTTTCTGGAGCTAGGTTTTAATCACAGGTTTTCCTGAGAAGGCATCCTGTAAGGTCAGAAACGAAATAAAGACATGGAAAAAGATTCTGTCAGTGTCCCCATGTAGCTGAGGAGGAGGAAGGTTGCATTTGCTAACAGATACTACGTAATGAGGTGCCCACAGAGGAATGAATCAAGTAACATGCAACAGACTGGGACAAATACAGTGGCACAAACCCAGGAAAGGGCAGCAAAGACAAGAGTAAGAATTAAGTGGAACTGAGATAAAAATCTGAGACTCAAGCGATCTCTTGCCTTTGCTTTTTAACCACACACATTTACCTGGCACCTCTATATATGCTTTAAAAGTTCCCTGAGCTCTTCAGAGTTGTCTTTCTTAAATACACTTCATCCAGGATCATCTTTTTAAAAATCAGTAGGATTCCATGCCTAAACCATTTCATCTCCCCTCCAAATCTGCATCTATGTCAAACAGACCACCCGGACACATGCAACAAATAGTCAAAGAAGAAAACGCTCCACTAGAGCCGTGCTGCAGCAGCCTGTGTGGTACCATCCTCACTTGCATTTCATGTACATTTGCCTTTGGCAGAGCAAACAGGCACCTAGGCAAAAAGAAGTGTGGTTTGGAAACTACTACTGCTTCTTACCACGTTATCCTCCCAAAGCACAGCTGTTCTTCATACAAAGCCTTCCTCCCCACACCAAACAACACTGATCAGACAACACTAACACATCAAACAGCACTAAGGTCAGGCTGATCAGACTCATGTGACAGGTTGCCTTGTCCCGCACACAAGGCTGAGGTGTCAGGATAAGAGATAGGAATTTATTGTGAATACTCATGATGCTGCAGAGATGCAGCTGTGCTGGCAAGTCTCAGGCATCAAAGCAAGAGATCGCAAATCTGAAGTTAATCCTGGCTCCCCCCAGCACAGCCTGTGCAGCAGCAGGTTGTCTCCCATCTCCCTGCAGCTTGGACGGGGCTGCTTCCATGCACCCGTTCCTAGCATCCTTAAAGAAGCAGGCAGCTTGTGAACTCACCTATGATCAGAAGGAAGACCCCAGCTCCGTAATCCACAAGCGGGTGGAGTTTGGAAATATATTGCTCCTCCATTGCCCCTCGTGGAAGTGGAAGACGCTCTTAGATCAGAAGCCCCTTCCTCATGGTTTGCCCATGCGTGGGTGCTGGTGTATGAGGGGACTCGCTGCTCCCTCCCCTCTTGCTCCCTCTTGAGTGGCACAGGATAAGCCGGGAGCAAGTGACGGGCTCCATCCCAGGGGACTTCAGGGGAGCGCTCGGCGGAGCCGCTGCCAGGGCCATCCCAGGTCTCCTCCCACCCTGCTCTTGTCCCGCTCCCGCCACCGCTTCTCCGGCCGCTTCGCAGTGCAACCCCCTGAGTGCCGGAGCCGAGTGATAACATCTGCCATCCCGTCCCCGGCAGCTTGGGAGATGCATCCAGGCTGCAGCTCGGGCAGGGGAAGGGGCATTAGGGGTTCTGTTTTCCTTTTTTTTTTCCCCAGGGAAATAAGAGATGAGGGTTGAGGGGGCAGGAGGGTCTCTATGCTGAATTATGAGAGGAAAGCTGCTCACCACCCGTGTGCAGAAGGTCACAGTCGCAGCTGCATATAGGACAGATGGGCAGAGGCGGAGGATGCTCTCAGTGCAGTGGGCACAGCAGCAGAGCTGCAAATCACAATCAAGTCCTGAGTCGCTCTAGGTCTTTGTGTGATTATTTGGTGAGGAACCAGAGAGAACGAAGCCTCACATCCAAACCCATCTTCTTATTATGTGTGAGTCTAAAAATCACCATAATTCTCCCTCAGGAATCAATGACAACTTTTATTCCAGGCTCCAAACAGGTGTTGTAGGCTCATCTATAAATTCACACATGCAGGTCTTGGTTTTAGTGCATGCAGTCTACAGACCTGTGGTAAAAATGCCATTAACTTGACTTTTAGCCTGGGTGGCATCCAGGCAATACACTGATGAGCTGAATTGTTCTAAATTATACTAAAAGTACAGCCATCCTCTCCTCAAAAGAAGACTCAGTTCCCTCCTCTGGTTTCAGAGGATTAAATACACTTCTTTTTTCTTTTTTTTTTCTTTTTTTTATCCTGCAATTTATAAATGTCTTGGGAAAAACAAGGTAAGAGAAAGGGGATTCCTTCTCCAGTTGGAGCTGGATCACTCTACTCATAAGTCCCAAGGTGGAGTGATCAAGAAAACAAACGGTATTTGACTCTCTAGGATGGTGCAGAGGGGAGTCCTTGCTCCAAAACAGTTTATACGCTTTACAAATATTATTCATGACATAAAGAAATGAATAAAATCCAGCAGAAACAGGGCTAGAATCCTGTTCTGAACTGACCCTTGCAAATATTTGAAATGATCCCATCACATGTTCCTGCCGTTGACTTCCTGTGAGGAGTAAGATAGTTGTTGAGAAATACATATGATGGGTTTGAACCCTCTCCAGTCCTAAAGCTGCACCTGAAATCCTGTTTTCTCATTTCTGAGGACATGACCTATTAGCGTTTTGTGCAAGGGTAATGATGCTTCAGTATTGGCCACTAGCAACAGCTTCCAAATGAACCAATCTCTTGGAGATGGCTCAGGGTGTAGTTATCATTTCAGAGCAACAAAATCAGAGGTACCTGGGATCATACCCCTGCATCAGGATTTCCCATTGCCAACATGTTAATGGGGTTGTGCGTTTTACTAAAACTGCCTCACTCACTGAAGAGAGAATTTAGGTACCAAAGTTAATTCTTCTGCTGCTTCCAGAGGCATAAACACCATTTTAAAATAGGACTGACCATGAAAAGGCCTAAGTCCCTTAGGGTTTCTCATCCTTAGGCATCCAGTTCCTCTCAGAAGAAATTTTTACTGGAAAATAAGAAATGAATCACAGATGGGACTTCCTATTTGGACATTTAGAAGATGCCACCAGGGTGATGTATGAACATGTCAGGAAACAGCCCTCAGCCTGAACATCTTACCATGTTAAAAAGCAAGACAGAAAAAAAGGTAAGAAGAGGACTGAGGCAAAAGAAAACTGAATAAGTCATTCATTCTCTCTTCTGGCAAGAAATTCTCTTTACAAGCATGAAGCAAGCATTCCTTTGCTTGATAAAGACCCAAGTCCTGTGGTCGATTGCTTGATTAGTGCTATTACTAAAAAAGGAGAAGTTGAAACAATAACAGCCTTTTGTGTTGGCTACAGAAAGCTTGAATCAAACCAGTAACATCAATGATCTCATTTTAGGTGAAGCATTTGGTATTACTTGCAGTACCAGACTACAGGTACTGCAATGTAGGCACACATGATACTACTTCCGTTGTCTCTAGGTCAGGTAATTTAGGAAACTGCTGGGACTTGTCTTCAGCAGGAGATGAAGAGCAGTCATAACTTCATATCCATGAAATCCTACTCCAGTAAGTCCACTCAGAACGGTGCAGCGCTTTGCAGACCGTTTCCTTTCCCATAACAAACTCCCGTGTTACTAATTGCATGAGGAATGCTTAAAGCAGAGGTCTGAAAGTACCTTTGCCTTAAGTATTGCAATGCCCATGGATCACGGCCGTAAGATCTCTTCAGTTTGAGACAGGCCTTGAGTACTTCCTGTGCTGGGCTTTAACCTGGGGATCACTGACAAAAACCTCCTGCAGATTTCAGCACAAAGGTGACAATTTAATTTATTTGCAATCAGGATCCTGTTTAGCTCAGGGATTGAGGTGAGCGGCTGTCCGTCTCTTAGGGCAAGGGAGCAATCGTTGTCTTCTCAGGGCAGGCATTTCAGAGCGTGCCTGGATGCATTATGGCAAAGAACTGTGGCAGAGCTGGGCAATCTAGGAGGAACTGAGCTGTAAGGAAAATTCAGGTTTTGGTATCAAGCCCTGCAGCCAGACTGATGCCAGCTGAGTGACAAATAACGGAAGATAATCCTTAGTCTGCATGATCTCCTGCAAAATTGATTGTTTATAGCAACCTTGCTGTGGTTTTGTAAGCACTCATTAAGTAATCCATCAGGCATATCTAAATATATTAAAATAATTCTCTTGTACTTAGTACTTGCCTGACATTCAGACTTCTTGCAGTTAGCTTCAGCAAAAATCTGTTTAGTCCAAAACAAGTGGATTAAAAAATGTTACTGAATGAAGAGAAATTTGCAAATATACATTATATCATGATTTTTGATTCAGGGGCTTTACTCGGTATCTCGTAGCAGGCATTGGTTCCTTTTCTTACATCAATGATCTGGAATAAACAATATCAATGCTAGTCAAATTTACAGTTAACACTGATAGGAAGCAGCTTCATAGACTGAAAGGTTAGTGGACGTAACAAAAAGCCCCACTAGCTGAGTCACCTGATATGATTGACTCAACAGAATATTATACTCTTAAACACAGGTGGATGGAAGGGGGATATATTCATGCTCGAAAGTATTTCACACAGATAAGTACAGCCTAGAAACCAGGACAGCTCTGAAAAGTACTATGAACACTGAGCTGGATCCAGTTAAGAGGTAGATTTAAATTAACCTGAGGCTTGTAACTCAGAAAGGAAAGTCTGACAAGTCTCACTTAACTATAGTTTATCCTGGATGACCTCATGGCAATCAGTGTTTTGTGTGTTTGGTCTCAAAGTTTCCCAGTTGTTTAGCTTGTCCTTAGAACAGATTGCTTCATGCTGCTGAATCACCCCTCTCCGGTCTCATTCAAAGTCCCATACAGATTTTTGGAAATTGATAAGACCTAATCAATTCCAGAAATCAAGCACCTATTCAATAGATGTTCAGTGTAGGAGTCCTTCATTGAATGATTTGCCAGAAGAGAGTCAGCTAAAAGTTGTTGTTTGCTGCAATAGTCTTAGATCTCTGAGCAAGAGGTTATTAGTTTATACTATGGAGATGTGATATATAGACCTTTCATCATAGAAAGAAGTTCTCAGATCAGAAAAGAGACAGATTTGATGTCTCAAAAGCATTACTGGTAATGAGAATCTTAAATAACTTAATCAAATCTTTGTAGTCTACCTTTGTAGGGGTTACCATTTGATGTTTTGGGGAAGAAATGTCTGCTAGAGTCAGTATGAGACGTATCAGATCCTGTGACAGAAAGCAGAAGGTAGCTACGTTCTGACTGTTCATTCAGTATAACTCACAAAAAATCATAACAGCTACATCTAAACCAATAAATTAAACAGGAGCAGATACTGAAATGCGAGTATTCACATTATGAAATTCACGGTGCATTTTCTGGCATAGATTTAGGCTGGGCAAAGTAGTACCAAGTCATTCCCAGGTGTACATCAGCTAAAATGGGCCCAGGACCATTCCCAAAAGGGAGCAGGGTCCCTGATTCTGATCACACAGGTAACCTAACAGTGGGGATGTGTACGTGCCCAGACTGTGCCAGTTAGTGCCAATTAGCATTTTAGCTTTCCCAGCTCATGGACAACTCCTAGGATTTGCTCTTATGCCGGCGCTAAAAAAGTGCTGAAAAAGTGATAGATTCTCTCGCAAAAGGTGCAGTCGTCAGGACAAGAAACGACTGGATTGTTAGGGCTCAAATAGAGCTTACAATTGTGGTAAAGAAAATTACTGGGAAGGTTTCCTGGCTTTTATTATACAGTCAGCTCATAACTTCTTTTTCTGCCTTTCTTGGTAGAACCAAGACTAAGGGCAGAGCTCAGATGGAGTGACTGCCTGATGTCACCCCAACTAAACTAGATATTTTACTTCCCCACCCATTGCATGGGTCATCCACTCACTACTGAAATAAGATATTCAATTTCTTCAGGAAAGAGGCAGAACTGAAACATTTTGTTGAGAACTGAATTACTTCCATGAGATTCCACTGGGATCCTAGTGCTCTTCCAGCTTCTGTGGGTACCTTAGATTACACTGTGGATAGCTCACACTGGTTTAGATGACATTTCATTTATTGTGAAACTCTGAAGTTAGCATTCACATGGGACAGAATAACATTAACAGTTTGGTTATGAAACAGAAAAGAAAAAAAATGGATTAAAATGATGATTAAAAACAGAAAAGTTGTTGGATCTCAGACATAGTGAATTACTCGTGTCATTTAACAATAGCAAATCATACACAGTGTAATACCTTTCTGCATTGAGATCAATCTAGCTCATGTCTTCATAGCTAAAACAGTCAAAGATTGCACTTGACAGGCCCAAAATCTTGGGACACATTTGAGAATTACTTTAAAAAGTTCTCCCTTAAAAAAGCAGTATTTAAATTAGACAGACTGAAAAATAATATTGCAGCTCACTCATTTCTGAAACATCATGTAACACTGAGCATAAAATGAACCCCACATGAAACCATTTATCTATATTTGATACAAACATATATATAACAAATTCTTATTGTTGAGGTAAAACTGGATATGGGTTGATTAATTACTCAGCAATACTGAGGTAAAAAATCTTATAACTTTATTCCTCCTTTCCACAAAAAAATAAACTTTGTGAGTATACTGAAAGTCTGAAAATCTGAATTTATAGAAAGAAGAAAGACAGTTGTTTTAACCTGACAGTTTATCAGGATCTGGCAACTCACTGTGCAGAGAAAAAAAAATTCTCAAGGTTTGGAGCAATTTGGGCCAAGAATACTGGTTTTGGTCTGGTACCATATTTCAATATGGTTCGTAACTCCCCATATCTGGAGAGGGGTGTGTAGAGTTCAAGTCTATCAAAGTTCATGTGCCATTTAGAAGGGGAACATCACTTTTTGGTCCTTATTGATCTCTGGCTGCTCTGTCCAGACCTTCTCCAGACCTGTGAGGACTCCTAGATTTCAAATTGAGCAGAGCACAGCAGGACAATCCACTAGGACAGTGCTCTTTGTGGGCCTTCTCCTTGCTCCAGAACAAGTCTGCTTCCTGCTTTCACCTCTGTTTATGAAAACCAGAAAGAGCATTTGAGTTGAAGTGTCAGAGTCTGCTCATGAAGTTGTATGTTTTCAACAACCAAGTCTTGTTTAAGGTGGTAGTCGCAAAGAAATTTCTCAATTATTTTCTTCTCAATGGCTACACTGACGCGTGTTGCTGCATGAGGGCATATTTGCGAAGTCTAAACTTGGTCTAAACAATGCAAGCCTCCCTAACTTCCCAGGGCCAAAATGAGAGGACAAGATAGGTGCAGCATTGAGGATAGTCATATGTGGGGCTGTGTCCTGTGATTGACAGAGATTAAGCCAGTCTTTAGTTAGCTGGTTACTTTTGCACAGTTCCTGAATATAAACAGGAAGGCATTAATTTCAATAGGAATGTTCAAACCATCCAAGGCAGAAGAACAGCTTGAGGTGGGAATGGAAAGATATAATGAGATACAAAAAGGTCAATTCAACATTCAAGTACAAAGCATATTATAGCTCTTTCTTTCAAAGATAGGAGAAGACTGACACTAATACCCTACAAGTGGGAAGGAAATGGCACCAAAGGTGCTAATATAAAATGAAAACCACTATTATGTCAGGAGAAGAAAAGAATGAAATTTTGCCCATGGTGTGAAACTTGACAATACAAAACTATTTGTATTTAATATGTTGACAGTTCCAAGAGCTCAGTTTAATAGTAATATGAGCAGTACTAACTCCATTATTTTCAGGATATCAAAAATGAATTCATATCCATTTATGTTGAATATTGCACTTATTATCATGAGAAAAATTTTGCTTGCAGTTTGAGTAATCTTCCAACCATTTCTCGGTGAAGATTTTTTTTGGTAATTTTGATCCTGAAGTCTATTTTTCATGGTTCTTTTGCACTATTCTGGCCAAAGGAAGAAGTTACACAGTTTGCAGAACTGGTCACGCAGAATTGCACTCACACAAGAATTTTCCCATGCAGAAGCTCTGTGTCACCACCCTCTGGACACCTACAGACAGGGTGCACCTTGGAGCACGGCTGGGGAGAAGTACGGACAGGGCAGCAGTGCTCTGTAGCACACCAAAAAGTCAGGGAAAAGACTGGATTTTTTAGGAGATTCCTCAGTTTTGTGCAACTGCAGTGTGATGGTGTCAAAGATGTGGCATAGCTGTCACATCTGAAGCTCAGAAGTGTCCTGGAAGCAACAAAATAACTATCACCCTGCTGAGGCATGAAAGGGATCTGCTCCTTTTTTCTTTGCCTCCAGTACTAATACTGATTTAGAATCATTCCCTCTTATTTGGAATGGCAAAACTCAGTTCTGTCCACTCTGCTGGGAAGACCTTAACCTTGCTGAAAGGTGACTTTACCCCCACAGCAGCGCTGAAACTGGTCTTTTCCCTGTTGCTGATCTTTGCCAGTAGGATGAGCATCTGGTAGAACTGAGATAGCACAGGAAAAAATGGATCTGTTTGACACAAAGGGTCACATGGAAAAACAAACATCAGAGAAACCTTTTGAACATAGGTATGAGGACAAAAACACCCACCCAATCTCTGTTAGAGACCCTTGGTTGTGTTTTTGCTTATGATGTGTTGTCTCCTTCACTTGAAAAGGGAAAGGGGGATTATTTTGAAGGAAGCTTCTTATATTTTTTTAAAGGCAATCAAGGAAAAGGTTGCCTAACTGAGAGACAAGAGACCAAGGTATTTTACTGCCTTCAGGGCACTACTGAAATTCTCTGATGTTCTCTCCCCAGGTTGTAAGCAAGCTCTGTTGAGCCCCACGACACCTTTTACCTCTACATTGCCTGCAGGATGGTAAATCAAAGGTGTTTCTACTTCTATTCGACCTTCTAGTTCCTCCAGAAAGGGAGACATGCAGAAGACCCATGCCCAGTGTGCTCAGAGAGCAGACTAGGGGCCAATGGAGCAAAGAGGAACTTGGCTGCATGGCACCACGGATGAACCCAAAGCTCCTGGTCTGCCTCTGCCATTGCCTACTGTGTGACACTCAACAAGTCACTTCTTTGCTCTCTCTTGTCTCTGATTTATTCACTGGAATTGTACAATTATCAAGGTCTGGCTCATCTCCTACTATGCTTGTTCAGTATCTTGTAACAATGCAGTTTCATTATTGGTTTATGTCTCTCAGTACTATTGTAATATAACAATAGTATTAAGAAGAGGGCTTATTTTCTTTCAAATTAGGATTTGACTAATTTTACTCTTGATAATTTCTAAATGGACCCATGCTGGGAATTCAGAAATGCCAGGTCTACAGATAATTAGTTAGTGAGATTTGGCAGAGAACAAGAGAGACTGAATCCACTAATAATGTAGACGAAAAGATGAGTGGCCATTCATGGAGACGCTTCTCTTGGATTGAAAAATAATAAAAAAAAAAAAAAACAGGTTTCCTTGTTCAACCTGGAACATGTTGTCATTTAACAGAGAAAGAATACGGATTGTGAAATAAAGACACAGAGAGATTTGATGAAGGCAAACCTTTTATTAGGTGGGACAGGGAAGACAAAACTTCTGTTCACAATAGGCTGTGGTGGCACAAACATTACTTTTTGAAATGACCCTGTTAAGGTCATTGCAGCTGTCTGTAAGGCAACTGCTGAGGCAACTTCCCTGGTTTTTAGCTTCATCTGTAAAAAGTTGCAAGACTAAATGAATTCAAGGGTCCCCAGCAGTAAGGATGGCACTAGGCACCCCATGTCAAGACTTTCTGTTGCTTTGGACTCTACAAAATTTGCAAAATCATGCTCAGGTCATTTTTTCAGCCTTCAAGTTATATTTATGAGAGTGAGAGAAGTCACAGATGGGTCTAAAGGTTATTCTCTCTGCCCTCCTCTCCTGTGGACTTTTCTGCAGTCTTTAAACCCAGTGCTCCCTACACAGAAATGCCAAGCTTCAAGTTGGCATGACATATGTCAAACAGTAGGACTGAGATGATAGTGAGGCTAAGAAGGTAGGCTGCTGTTTGACTTTCCTGATATTAATAGATATTGAGCACTACTCTTCTAATAGTCTGAGTTTTCCAGCTGACTTGAGCTTCCACTACCATGTTCCTCCATCCCACACCTCTGTGTTGGAAAATGCTTAGGGATGACATGCTGGCAGTCCATTGCCTCTATGCAGCTGTGTGGCATGCCCTTTGCAGGAATGTTAGTGATCATAAAACCTACAAAAAGTCAGTCTTTTAAGTGGTATTTACTTGCATCCAAAGGCTCTGTTCATTGCTCTTGGTGATCGACTGGGAATATAAGGGGGTTCAGGAAGTAATTTAAACATTTATTGAGTAGTACCTTTGCTTTCACAGAATCGTAGAATCATTAAATTTGGAAAAGATCTTCAAGATCAAGTCCGACCATAAACCCATCACTGCCATGCCTGCTGACCCAGGTCTTTAAGCGCCTCATCTACAGGTTTCTTAAAAAAATTTCAAGAAAAAACTTTCAGCTTTTTTTCCCCATATTCAAAACCAGTGCTCAATTATGCTAATATTGAGTTATCCTCCTACTTACAACCCTGCCTATAGACCTACAATGAAAAACTAATAAGAAAACAAAAATGACCTCTGAAAAACTGTATATAACTACAAGCTTCTGCATCACTAGGTAGATGGCAAATATGTTCCTACTGCTTAAGTAATCTCCTATGGACTATGGAAAAAATAGTACCTGACTTTTTAGTCACTAGTTCAGATTGGATTGCAGGAGATGCTTAAAACCAGCAACAACAACAACTGTGAGTACTTTCTGCACTCAATTACACAGGAAAACAGAGATGAACCTCGTCTGGGAAAAAGAATAGCTTTGTGGTAAGAGCCCTGGGGAGAACTGGCATCAGCTCCTTGCCCTGCCACAGTCTTCCTGTCTGCATTTCGGCAAGTGATTGAATCTTTCTGTGCCTTAATGCTCCCAAATTAAAATGTGGATGCCAATAAATCTTCATTCTTTTCTGTATTACTTAAATTGCAAACTTACTTTATGGCAGAGTTCTGGCCTGTGCATATCAGAGTTGTCTCAGGCAATGTCTGAATGGGATCACAGAATCACAGAATGGTTCAGGTCGGAAGGAACTTCTAGAGATCATCTAGTCCAATCTCCCCTGCTCCAGCAGGGACACCCAGAGCAGGGGCACAGGGTGGCATCCAGGCGGCTTAGCAGATCTCCACAGCAGGAGCCTCCACAGCCTCTCTGGGCAGCCTGGGCCAGGGCTCGGCCACCCTCACACCAAACAAGTTCTTCCTCACGGGGACATGGAGCTGCCTGGGCTTCAACTTGTCCCCGTTCCCCCTCGTGCTGTCCCT
>JAWLRI010000055.1:52012-62677 GCA_034781795.1 Crypturellus tataupa | reverse complement strand
CCCAGAGCTGCCCCCAACACTGCAGGGGCCTCCCCAGAGCTGGCCAGAGGGGCAGGATCCCCTCCCTGGCCCTGCTGGCGACGCTCCTCCTGATGCAGCCAGGAGCCCATTGGCCTCCTCGGCCACCAGGGCACATTGCTGCCTCATGGTTAACTTGTTGTCAACCAGGACTCCCAAATCGCTCTCCACAGAGCTGCTTTCCAGCAGCAAAGGACCATTGCATTCCAGCAGCAATGCACCAGGGACCATTCCTGCTAAGCAGGTTCCTTTCTCCACTGGGAGTAAAGAAAGTTCAGGCATGTAAATATGAGTTGGGCTACTTATCCTTCTGCTCAGAGAATGGTTGCTGTCTTGCTTCATTTTTATTTAGCAACAGTGCAGAGTGCTGAGGCCCTATCAGAACCCTTTGGGTTAACTGGAATCAAGATTCTTGTCACTTGGAGAATCCTCTCCCTGGAGCATTTTCTATTCAGTTTGTGTTGCAAGCATGTTTGTTTGTAAATCCCATTTCCTCATTAGAAGAGAATCTCTATTCATTGAGAAGGACAATCTTTATCCATTATGGTTACTGAGAAAAACTCTGACAGCATGAATATATCAACCAAACAGAACAAAACAAAACAAAAAATTATGAGATAAATTAAGAATGATAATTATGATGCTTTTACTTATTCTTCATTTCTGTGATCCTGACTAGTGACCCCCTTAATGCATGGAGCTGACAGGATAACATTTTCTGGTCTGTAATGGAGCATATTTAAATCTTTGTCTGTCACATGTACTTAGAGGGACTGAATAACCCTAACATTAGCACAGTTCATTTAGCCAAATTCCACTATTTAAATGTTTTAGTTCTTGCCTAAACAGATCAGACTTTTGCTAGTCAATGGTGAGATACAGGCACTTTTGTGGAGAAATTCACATATTATCTGAATGAGATCAGTTTCTACTTGGAAATAGAATAGTTTAGGGTGAGACTCTGGAAAGAATTCCCTATCCATCACCATTGATTTTAAAGGGGGCCTTAGGAGTTTTCTTAAACAAGTCAACTACTTTTGAGGTGACTAAATTTAGGTGAGCTGAAATCTGTCCTGAGAGATTTGTTTGAGGTAACACAGGAAACCTGTAGCAAAGGAAGAACTGAAGCCAAGGTTTCCCATACCTGGAGTTAAGGCTTTAACCTTCATGTTTACTTGTCTTGTTTCCATTAAGATCGAATTCTGAAAAACCCCAGACCTATATGCAGCAACAATAAATCCCTCTTGCTATTCAGGATGAAATGGATTATATTTGTGCAATTCTAACAATAATTTTCCAAAGGTGTAAAATGACCAATTTCTGCCAATCAGACCTTTGAACAAGCGTAATGATGTTATTTGTATTGGGATGATCCCAATTACACTGTGAAAGTCATATTACACCAGCCTGAACAACAAGGAGAATGACTTTTCCACTGTGTTGTTGCAGAGCGTTGTTGGTACCTATAAGGCTCTGCTTGTAGGGCTGTAGTGTGTCCTCTCAGTCACTCTGTGAGCACAATGAAGTAATCTTTACCAGAAACTGAAAAGGAATGGGAGTGGAATGGGATGAGTAAAAGTATAAGTATTGCAAAAGCACCAAAAGCCACAGAAATAAAAGAAATTCTTAAACCCTCCTATTTTGTCTCTGAAGTTTCTACTTGCCCCAAAAGTTGCAGTGTCTTTGCATGTTGCTTACTATTGATTAACAAAGTTTCAGGTTTCAATAATATAATTCAGTAATATATTGCCTCTCAAATTCGACTTCAGTAAAGCAACACTCAAATAAAGGAGGAAGAATACATAGATTGATCCCAAAAGTCAAACCTCACACAATTCTTGTCAAAAATACTAAAAATCCCATGGCACCAGAGATAGTTGAATGAATGAAATCCCTCGACCTCCTATAATCATGTAGCATCAAGATACTCATACTTTTTCTTTCTTGGGAAAAAAGGGTTACAGTCAGCCCAGCTCTACACGGCTGAGTGCTGAAAGGATAAAGATCGTATGAAAAGGAATCAGTTAATGTTGAATTCACATTGTGGTTATGGCTCTGTAAACATTAGTCACTCACAGGCACCCATTGCAATGCAGCCACAGGGGCAAACACCCACCACATAATAAATCATCCCATCTCCCTTCGGATGGGATGGTGACCTGCCCTTTACAGTTCATAAGAGGAACCTAGCTAATTAGTATAGATCAGGCTCCCTAATTTACTCCTATCTCTGGTGAGCCAGACAGACTGCTGGGTGAAAGCAGTAGGGGCAGCCCTATAAGCTCTTGGAAAAGATAGTAACACCCAGCTGCTCAGTCCAGTGGTAGCTTTGTATTAGATGGGCAGAGGGAGGAAATATTAATTGTTTTGATAATGAAGACTGCAGACTAGATCCACCAAATCCGCAGGGATGATGGCTCAGAGGGAAGAGAGTGCTGTGGAAACACATATTAACAGCATATACACACTTTTATGACTGAGTGAGCCCCCATACTTTGTTCTCCCAGCTTTGCTGTGAGAGAAGTGACCTTTGGCAAAGCACTAATAATAGAAAACAAAAGAGTAATATTATCCTAAGCTATGACACCCAGATGCTAAATCAATGTATTCCTAAACCCTACCATTTGCAACCCCAGTGGAAAGATTCTGATTGACCTCAGGAGGCCCAGGTGGAGATGGCACTCCACAGTTCCTGTGGCTGTTCTTGTGTCCATATGGATTAGTCTTGGACCAGATCCTGCATTATCCATGCTGTTTGCTGGGTGGTAAAATTCTTTGCTTCTGGTAAGGTGAAACACACCTCCAGCAGACTCTGAAGTGAGAAGGAGAGGAATCTATCTGATCCCATTAGATATCTACATCTAAGCTTATCATCTTCAGCTCCTTTGGTACTCAGTGGAGACAACTCAGCGTTTCATCTGCAACTCATCACTACAAAATAGGTCAGATGACTCACACTTTAAATGCCTATTTTTTCCCATTGACAACAAAGGCAGCCTGAAGTAATAATCTCAGATTCAGATACTGACATGTGGTTAGAAGAACTTCACTCTAAGCATCTTCATTAGACAAGCTTCAGAAATGTGGTTTTATATCTGATTGTTAAATTAAACAGCTAATGCAACACATGATTCTAGTGGAGACAAACCCTGGTAATTTTTAGTCTTGGATAACTAATCCCAGGTGGCTTCATTCAATCATATTGAATGGACAAGAGGCTACTAATTCTTGCTGTTATTTTTTATTGTGAGACTCTCACACCATTGATGAACTTTATAGACTATAAATCATATTCAAGTCAGATTGAGATCTAAATATACATGTTTACAATGTAATCCAAGCTCCCATTATAGTATGTGTAGGAAACAGAGACTGCAAAGCAATTCTATTGCAGGTATCCATTGTCCTCAAATGTTCATGATTGTCAACAGCTATTAAAACATGAATTATAATGGCTATTTTCATAATAGTTGTGTTTTGAAATCTCATAATACTGTGTGAACTCAGGGGACTAGTATGTAGATTATAGACTGGTATCATCTGTGAGAAAAATGCAGTCATCTCTGGGGTGAGAACCAGATACTTGAGCTCAACCACTCTATGAAAAAATACAGATAAGACATAAAAAAAAATTTGAAATTTAAGCCCAATTTGGATTTTTGGGTAGGTTGAACATGAGTTTTGCTTTTGTAAATGTTGTCTGGAAACTACTTTAACTTTTGAAAGAGTGACTTGTATGTATGTATGTATACACACACACTTACCTATCTACAACAGCTGTGGTTCTGAAGCAGTGTCCCAACACCAAGCAAAAGAATCAGGGCAAAGAATTACAGAACTGCCAGGGTAATAAACAGCACTGACTGTGTCTTGGTACGTCAGGGCTGTATTCCAGTCTTTCTGATCAGGCAAGTGAGTTTTCTTTATTTCTGTTTCTCCATTTCTAAAATGATATCTCCTCTTCGTAATGCTTTTGATGAGAAGGCCTATCTAATAGAAAGATGGGTTGGTTTGTTCCCAAGTGAACCACAGCTATTCCAGGTAACTAGGGAGAAATCTGTCAATGTGAACTTTGCAGCTTCTGGAATATGTGCTAAAATGCAGGCGCAGCAAATGACCCTCTGGAAAATCCCTGGGCGCTGTTTGTCTGCCAGAGGAGGAATGAAGTGTCTGTGTCACACGTCACAGGTTGCTTTCTTGGAGGTAGCTTAGGCTACCTAAGTTTCTTCCTAGTTCATGTCCTTGACAAGCCCTCCAGTTCAGCATAATGGAAAATGTATTTTTCAAAGCAATGTTTGCTTGTGGGGTTGTTTTGTACTTAATTACAAATAGCTATTACAAATGTAATCTTTTGACCGATAAGTCATCATTGTACTCAAAAGAAAAATCCATAATGCTTGGTGAAAGCCTCAATCACTTCTAACATGCTGTGTAACTGTCATTCACATAAGGGAAAATGATGGAAAAAAAGAATATTTTGCACTTATATTAATGAAATCTGCTCGCAGCAAGGCTAGGTGCTCCGCAACATGCAGGGGAAAACCAATTGATAAGAGTATTTTCATGTCATACTAAATGTCCCTCATGAATTTTCCATTATTAAAAGTGTAATCTAAACTATTTTAGGATGGAATAGCTGGAAGGGAAATACAGAAATAGTCTAGGAGGGACTTGACATATTCAGCTGGACAAAAGGTTACAAACTTGAAAAGCTTTGGTGTCTCCTTTTCTATCATTTTCTCTCCTGTCAGTATTAATAATATAGTTGATTTTTGCTGTGATTATGAAGCAGCTGCAGACAGTACATAACAAAGCTGGAAAACAGCCAGTCCATTTTGTTTCCAGTCAAGACACTCTTCTCATCTGCAGAAAAATTAACCAAGTCTGCTTAAATTTCATAAGTCACATCTCATCTACACATAGTTTGGGTTTTGGTGGGAATTTTAAAGAAAGATTTTGAAGCAAAAAAAGAAAAAATAAGGTATGTATAAATTACAGTCATAAAAAAAAAAAAGATCTTCTATGTAGTCAGGCAAAATATCTTATGGTAGATCAAAACTTCTTTTAATAGGGGCATCTAAAGAACAGCTAGGCTGTAAAATAAAGTGCCTTCTCTTCTCCTCTTCTACCTGTTCAGAATAATGAACTACAACACCTGCCCACCCTTCTATAAGCCTTCATTAAAATAGACATCTCAGGCAGTCCTTATGAATAAAAGAGAAATCAGCACCTTTAGTATGTGACCCAGCTGTCCTACTTATTGTGTTTCAGGTTAGTCTTCCGTCTTTAAACCTGTGAAGAATCTCTTTCATAAATAAACCATGTGCAGTTTATTTTTTCTGGCATGGTTGCTTTATTATAAGTTCTTCTAAAACCATTAGGAAGAGGTCAAAGTTGAATGTATGAACATTTTTATTGCTATTGTGTTCAGGCAATGGAGCTGAGCCTGAAGTCAATGTTATAGGTGAAGTTTAGAGAGTCACCCGGCCAAATATTGCAGCTTGGTTGAACTTCCTAAATAAAAACATCTGGAGCCATCCGAAATGACATGGTTTATCTTGCCTGGTCTACATCTGCTGTCCAAAGGGCAGACTGAGCAGTCTCCCTTCATATCTGTCAGATCTACCAACCTGTGCGGATGTCTCACGTATGGCAACTCAGATGGCAGTAGACATTCACATTTATGCAACCGAGCTCTGTCTTTAGTAGCCCATGAGCTGAATTACTGCCTAGGGAGTGCTGACTCTATCGATATCACTCCATTGACAGCAACAGGAGCATAGACATCTAGTGCACCTGTAGTGCCTAGCACATGTGGTGCCACCATCTGCAGCTTCATCCCATTTTAAAGACCCTAACTCAGTTCACACGTGGGCTTCTGGCACCATTTAAAATGTCCTAGGATATGTGAGACATATAGCACTGGCCAATATAACATAATATATGTAGGAGACCTTCTAGACCAGTAGTAGAAGAACCAGTGGGACCACAGGGCTTCGGACATTGCTCTAGGCACGTATGTATGGACTTATAGGTCTTAAATATGACCTGAAATCTATCCACAAGTCTGGTTGCTTCTTCTTATACACCACACTGAAGAAAACTTTACATAAATGGTAGGTAAATCATTAAATTATTTTCCACTAAACTGATATACTTTCCTTTAGCTGTCGTTACCTATCAACTGACAATCTGGCAGTAAAACAACTGTTTTTATTACTAACCTTGTCAATCTGCTGGCACTTACTTCCCCAAACAACTGCAGCTGACCTTTTCCTATGACATGATTTTTGACAGTGATGGCTCCTTTACTATTAAAGTGTATTTTAATTTTCAGACTTCAATTTACTATCAAAAGCAGAGTCACCAATTTCTTATATTGACATTTTGTGACATTTTCCACAATGAACTGTTGCTAAATCTGAAATTTTCAATCTGAAATTTTATTTGCCACAGGTCTGCTGCACACTGACATCTTCAGAAAAAGGTTCAGTTAAAACAATTTGGTCATTTTCATGACCAATATTATTTTGTACATGTTGGGAAAAAAATCAGTCCTATAAGTGCTGCTGAAAAGTTCTAAAAGCTCCAGGCTTGAAGCAGGAACTTGAAACCTAGCCACACTGTGACCCTGGGGACAATATTTGTCTTTTGCTGTTTCCATGATTTTGTTCTAAATTTGACAAAGTTCTCAGCCCCTGGAAAAAAAATCACTATCAGCAAATGTTCAGAGGAGACTTAGCTTGACAATAAATGGTCTTGGGGTGGGCACTGACCTTCTTGTAGCTCAGCTCTTTTCCCCAGCATTTCCCTGGATCATTAGGCACGTTCACCCTGAAGTCACTGGGACTGAGCAGGGTCGTCTTTGTAACAATCACTCAGAAATGCTGCAGCTTGTGGCAGTGATGCTGAGAGCAGGAAGAACTGCTGGCCCTGATCTTGAAAATCCTCCTTTGGATTCAGAAGCCCTCAGACCTGTTTCCTTGCTGGAAGAGATCCTCTGTGCCTTTCACATTAGCGAGACCAAGCACAAAAAACAGGGTCAAAAGAGCTGCAGGAAGAGCCAGAGAACAAAATCAGAAGAATGGATCATGCTCAAGTGACCAGTGAAATGGTCCTGTGTTCCCAGATTTTCTCCTGGGATCTATTTGGCTCCTGATCTATATGAATACTATTTATGACAATAAAGTAAGCTCTATTCCAAATTACCAAGGGCTGTAAACACTTACGTAATAGCACCACACTACTCTGTTTAGACAAGATGAAGAAATTTTAACATATTACAGACATTTCAGAAACAGTGAAATGATCCATACAAACTCCATAAGAATCAGGTGTGGAAATCATACTTCCTGGTTCCTCCACCCTAACCAAAAAACTGATTTTCTTCCTCGTCCACACGGTTTCAACAAGTTCAAGGTGAACTTAATGAAAAGGAGATCAGTTTGGGGTAGAAAATAACAAACAGAGACGTGTGCTGGGCTTCGTGTGACTCTGCATCCTCAGCTGCATCTCTCTGTGGGCGTTTGGTGTTAGGTTTTATCCCTAAGTGTTGCTGGTGTTAGAAGGTTTTATCCCTAAGTGTTGCTGGGTTCTTTACCAAGGACTAGCTCCTCGCAGATGTGTTTTCTTCTCTTCCCTCTGGAATAGACTTTAGTGAGGATGGTTGTAAGAAAAAAGGAAGAGTCGGTGGCAGTGTGAAAAAAGAGAAAAAGCAACAACTCAGCAAGCTTTGCAATGAAAGAAACTAGTTATTAGGTTTGGGTCTGTTGTTGAGGTAGTCTAAGCTATTGCAAAAACACACACACACAAAAAAGATATTTTCCCTCTTTATTTTACCTTACTTGTGTGATTAATTATGTAACTCAGAACTCATCCAGGCTCTTTATATGCTCTTCCAGATGTAATCAGCTTCCACATTTTCCTGCCCTGTTTGATCATAATTTCTTTTCTGTAGTTTTGCTAGGAACAACAATTCTCTGATTCTTCCTGGTCTAAAAATGATTTTATTATATCTATCTCTATATAAATATATATATATTTTTAGAGGGGGGTAGAATTTTCATTCAGGTGAGATATTTCCAGCTTGATTTTTCATTATGTCATTATTTGACATATCCTCAGAGGCTTAGCTGAAATTACTAGTAACAGTGAGTGCTTCTAGCTATCTATTCAAAAATACCTACAGCTGATTATATTGATTGTGAAGTTTTAAATAGTACATGGTAATGCCTTAGAAACTACTTCTAGGTAACAGCTGCCAGCATTTAGAAATGACAGATTTTGCAGGTATCTGTGATACCTGGGCAAGGTGATGTCACATAACAATCTACAGAAATGGGAGTCAGGAATATAAAATAGAAACTGCTGCAGAAATAATTTATATTTATATAGCAGCAGCACTTACAGGCTGCAATGAGCAATGCTCCACTAAGGAAAGTATTATGCAAACAGATAGGGATTGAGGTGGTCACATATATTCCATCTCACTTTATTCTTCTAGCCAAAGCTCATATATCAGGACAGTAATTTCCTTAGGTCTTTTGGTAACCAATAGGAACACTCTGAAAAGATAATTCAGCCTAATCTCCAGCAAGGTATCTCACAATGGCTTTCACTGTACAGCAATGGTTTTCAATTTCCTTTAAATTGCAGGAAACTAGGAGTTTCCTCCTTGAGAATGCAGTGCCCTGACTAACAAATTCTGGCATACTGATATAAGAACTTGCTAAACTCGTGTTACAGGCCCTTGCAATGTACAGCAGGAGAGCCACAAAGATAAAAAATCCCTCTCTCTAGAAGTAGCCCAGGGTGAATAAACTCTCTAGTTAATCATTTTGCACCTGATATTCTGTTAATATCTGATGTAAGAGAAATCTGGACTATCCTTCAAGCCCCACATACTTAAAATCCACTCTTTGAAGAACAAATTTCATTTGTTTTCTCTTGGTACTTTATCTTTTCTGTATTGTTTTTCAAAATGTATTATCATCCACAAATACAAAATATTTTTATGGTTGTTCATCAGTGCAGACGATGCTTCAGTACAAATTGAATTGTATCTTGCAGACAGAAAGCAGTGGATTGCTGGAATTTTTTTTTTGGAGGGGAGGTTCAAAATACACTTTTCAAAAAGTTTTTTTATATGAAACGTTTCATAAGCATTTTCCTGTTTGTGTCACTGCTCTCTAGGAAATCAAAGGAACATTCATTGGCTAGGACACAGATATACATGGATAATGACAACTGAGTTCATAAATAAATATTACTAATAACTGGTGAATCCTTCTCTAGCCAGTAGTTGATCTGAAGATGCCCTCATTTTGTCTCAGATTTAGTTGCTTGTCACATAACATAAGTTGGAAGACAGACCTGCAAGAATCCCAAGGACTCCTTCTACACCTTCCACACCTCTAATTTTGTCATGCTTGAGGGTGGACACGCGCATCGTTCCAATTAGATTTCTGTCACTCAGGTGCTAGTTTAATTTGCAGAACATCATCCTGTGCAATGAGGTTATACAGACAGCTCCACCATTCTCTAGGATCACTTGCCGTGAATCAAATTTATTTCTTAATCACTGTATTATCATTTTATTTGTTGGATTATGGAGACATGACAGACTGAAAGTTATCATCTATTGCTTTAAAAAAAAAACAGGAAAATGTGCAGGTTTCTCATTTATAGGTTTTTAAAGTTTGTGCAGACAGAGATCTGAAGTTATCACGAGGTTTCTGAGGAACAGAGACAGAGAGTGATAGGCTCTGCATATCACAATCGACTGAGTTGTTGCAGGAGAGGAGTTCAAATGTGGATCAGTCACCTACTTCTCTTTCTCCTTTACGCAAGGAGTGGAATAATTAAGTTCAGTATTTCCTATCACCTATATTTAAGCTATAAACTTAATTCACTAAAAATCTGCACAGGCTTCCAAGCCTGTGGGTTGTTTGTTTGTTTGTTTGTTTGTTTTCCTGAGAAAATAAGGCTGGAGGATGAAGATAACTGAGTTTGCATTCACATGTGTCTGCTCTCTATCTCTCCTGTTTCCATAGGTCAATCTCAGCCATTTTTTTTTTTTTTTTTCTGGAGGGGAGGCATTTTTCAAAGAAGATTGTTTAAAAGTAGGGAGTAGTGGGGCTAAAATAGCCACAGTTCACATCTCCATGTTAAGACAGGTCATGGTGTGAGCTCTGTCCTTCTCAGACATCAGAAAAGCTCTACCGATGCTCAAGCTTGAGGCACAGCTCTATGCCAAATCAAATTGCACTAGTCCCACTGCTCCCAGAATCACTGGGCTGTGGTTCGTTTTTTAGCATAGCACAACTAAAACTCAACTGTCACATGAGCCCCAGATAGACACCTGGCTTATTTTGCCTTGTAATAAAAGCATAAAGGCAATATGGAAAGTTGCTGTGTATCTGACTTAACAGGAATGATCTAGCTTTAATACAGTGCATATTACTTCAGTTACACTTCACTCTTCCTGGGGTACCTGCAGGCTTGGTTACCTCCCTGAAATGCCTGTATACCAATGCACGAAGCATGGGGAACAAGCAAGATGAACTGGAGATCTGTGTGCGGTCCCAGCGCCATGATCTCATTGGAATCACAGAGATGTGGTGGGATAGCTCGCACGACTGGAGCGCT